>VDFB02000363.1:4149698-4220690 GCA_007258455.2 Sequoia sempervirens
TGTTTTAAAAGTAGTGTTTTCAGCATTTTTATCCTTCATCTAGTCATCTTCAGATCTCTAGGTGCACACATTTCATCTTGTAGCTTCCTATCTTGATTTTCATGCATTTTTAGGTCATTTAGTGAAATATTGCATCATACTAGGTTTGAGCATTTTGACTTGCATTGAATTTTTCTTTCTAATCCATAGCTTGGTGGTGAACCCCTCACTAGTTTACAATCAGACTGTAGGACAACCCTATTACAAGATATCTTTCTCCTTTGCATACTTTAGATTGAGATCTCTAGGGTTTCCCTTTAATGAAATAATTGTGAAGTGGGTTTCCTCTATGTCCTAAACCATACAAAAGCATAAACCCATTTTTTTTTTATTTTAGGATAATTTCTTGGAAGGATAAATTATTAATATAGAATGAAGTGGCCATGAAGAATGTAGATCTTGATCTTGAATTAGATGTGATATAATGCTTAACTTGGATCTTGAATGCTACATCAAAACATTAGCTTAACAACATGCTTGATGCACTATGCCTTTGACATGATGATATGATCTTGAATTTTTGCATTAGAACTTCACTAATCTTCTGTTGAATTTATTTAAAATTCTCTTAAACACTTTATAATGCTCTTGTTAAACTGCTCTAATGATAACTTGAACTTTCTAGGTGAAACTATGTGAATTAGCCTTGTATTTATATTAAAGTTAAGAATTATCCTCAAATTTCAAATAACACAAGACAACATCAGATCTAGGATTCAAAATCATTAAAATACCATCACAAATAAGTTCAAAAAGGAGTTTCCTAAGGAGGACCCATTCATCACCTTGGATGAATGGATCATAGCATAGTTTTCTAGGACCAAGTTTCAAGAAGGTGGAATATCACTAAAAACCCACCTCAAATATGTTAAGAAAAGGGTGTCCTAGGTATGGAGGAACCATTTTCCAAAAATGGAAAATAGTTACTAGCATAGTTTTCTAGGACACAAACCCTACTATATTAAATTTTATGCAATATTATTAATGAGTGTCGAGATAGATCCTTCAAACAATGCAATGAATAAGGCTTGGATTTGAATTAAAGGGGCCAGTTAATCTCTATTAATTAATAAAACCCTAGATTAGTGTGAAAGTGTAATAAAAAATTTTATAACACCCTAAATAAGGTAGAATTAAGTACATTTTTCCATTAATTATTCATTCCGAAGCTAAGTGTGAAAAAGGGTTACTTTCTTTTATGCTACAATATGGTCTCTCTTTTCATCGTTTTTATGGAGGGAGATTGATTGGATTTGTGATGTATATTTTCATGGAGGATGTGTTGAATGGTATCTTTTGCATCTCTCTTAAAGGGGGTATTTTTCCTCTAATGGAGTTTTGTCCTCCATTTTTTCATTGAGAGTATTATTTTATTTATCTCTCTTTGGGAGGGAGTTTTGTCCCATTGGGTTTTCTTCTTTTCTCTGTTTGTGCGAGATTACATTTTCAATTGTTTATTGGTACCTAACATGGCCTCATATTTGGGATCCAAATTTGTGTCATTTTCATAATAATTAACTCCATAAGTTGTATTTAAGGGGGTTATTGGTGTAAATAGGTGTTTTACCTATCTAGGTCTTATTTACATTTTAAAGTCAACTTAAGTCCTAGGAAGGAATCTTAATACATAAGAATTATTTGTCACATGTCTTATCTAGTTGGAATTCATTTAATGCTCATGTCCTACATAGTTATGAGTTAGTTCTCCCATGTTGATATTTTTATTGTTGTTAATTTTAAGCAGAATTAATGATTGATTAATAATTGTTGTTGGAATTACTACCTACATTAAAGTGTTATTCTATTGTATTCTTATTATCCACCACACAATATTAGAAGAGATGAATTTCAAAATATAAGGAGGTTTTCAAACTAATAAGGAATAACATTTATTATTCTTTGATAATAATTTTTCTTTTCATAATTTTAATCTATCTAATCGTGAAGCAATTGCATCTCTCTACATTATCACGACTAGTTTTAATAGTCTTTGTGTGATCAATTTCAAGTG
The DNA here is from genome assembly GCA_007258455.2 of Sequoia sempervirens. Classification (NCBI taxonomy): domain Eukaryota; kingdom Viridiplantae; phylum Streptophyta; class Pinopsida; order Cupressales; family Cupressaceae; genus Sequoia; species Sequoia sempervirens. Next base: position 4,151,749 of record VDFB02000363.1, read on the forward strand.
TAATAATATGTAGATTAAAAATAAATAAATCAAACACAACAATAAGATATTATATAAAAATAGAAAATCAAATGAAAGGAATCCAAACTCAATATTTTGTCCTTGATGTCATCCTATCATCCTCTATCTCCAGTGTTTTTGTCGATTCTAGCTTGCTCTTAGATTGTATATTGCTAGGCTCAAGAAATAGTATTCCGAGAGAACAAGATTAAAGGTGAATGGATGATATCCTAAGATATAATTAAATTGCTATGAATGCTAAACATGATTGCTATAATGTAAAATTATGAATGCTAAAGTTGATAATGCTAAAATGCTAATATTTTGCCTCTAATGCATGTATGTATTTATCTCTATGTGTGTGTGTGTAACCAATGCTTGAATTCACAATGGTATTTATAGAGTTTTCAAAAGCTTCTAATTGGCTGATGTGACCAACGACTATGATAATTCTGGAAGATCAAACAGTCGAAGATGCAGAAGACTCGAGAGAAAAATAGAAGAAAAATATAAAGAAAGATTTGTTTCCTCTTTCATGTAAAAGATAAGATGAGATGATTAAAATCATATTTATAAAATATTTTGGAAAGATTTAAGAAGATAAAATTGTTTCCTCTTTCAAGGAAGAGCTGAGATGATAAAAATCATCTTTTTAGAGGATTTTGGAAAGATTTAAGAAGATAAATAATGAATTATAGATTCAATTATTTATTTATGGGTGACATGGAGATTTTCTTAATTAAATAAAATATTTAATTAAGATTTGGAGAAAATGGAAGATTCTTAATAAAATAAAATATTTAATTAAGATTTGGAACGTGACATGTGGATTTAAATAAATAAGAATATTTAATTAATATTTGATTTAGGAGAAAGGAAATTAAATTAAATTCAATCAAATTTTTTAATTAAACTTAAATGTGATAGCTAATTTAAATAAACAATGATATTTACTTAATTAATTAAGTGTACTTAAGAAAGTGGTAATTAAATAAAATGAATTTATTTAATTAAAGTGGAAGAATAAATTAGGTGAACGATATAAATTAATTAATTAAATTTATTTATATGCAGAGGAATTAAGAAAGAAATTAAAAATGCTAGGATGAATTAGACATGACCATTTTTATGCATATATAGTCTTCAATGAGTTTTATTGAACAAATATAAATTTAAATAGGTCTAAGTGGGTATATATTTGATTTGAATAATAGGGTATTAGTTTTAGTTATATGTATATTATAATAGTAAAGAAATAAGGGTTTTAGATGGATAATTCATTATGATTTATAATTTTAAAATTGAACTTATAGTAGGTGGGTATGTGTAGGATCATCATGGAAAAAATAGGCCCTTGAGTGGAAAAAAAATTAGAAAAATTAGAGTTAGACAACTTGACATAAAAATTTGAATAAGTTATCTATATTATTTCAAATATATGTAACAATAAAATTTGTAGAAAATTGAATGCAGATTCTAATTTACTAGGTTTATTTAAAAATTAAAAAAAAATATGGTGAAATTTTGAAATTTCAATGCAGTAGTACTTAAATTTTAGGGAAAATATAAGTAGGTGTCTGTCTGACCACCCTAACCACAATAAAATGATAATATTTTTTTATAATATTTTAGAAATAAGTAGAAGACTTATGTTCGGATGTGATGCATACTTTTTTGTAATTTTTTTCCTAGTAAATAATTAATTATGAACTTTTTATTACAACTTTTAAAAAATATAAAAAATTGTATGTCTAACCAACTTAACTTAGTCAAAACTTCATGAAACTCAATTTTTCTTTTTTTAATCCTATAGTATAGAAAGTATAGAATGTGGCACATGTTTCAGATTCAAAAAATGTGATACCATTTGAAAGCTATAGATGTTTTTCAATCAACCTATGAAAGAGGACTTTAGTCGTAATTCAAATAGAAAATGAATAATAATTATTTATTAAATTCAGAAGTATAACATAATTTATATGGGTGGAAATCTAAGAATCTCCTTTAGAAACCCTTTTCATTTCATCAATTTTGGGTTAAAAAAAAGTCGTCATCCACATACCCATCATATCACCACTTTTTGGCCCATCATGATCCTACACATACCCAGGTAGTGAATTTATTTTAGAAATCTCTTAAAAAATGATGTTATCAAAGTAATGAATTTTATATTTATTTGGTTGTTCATGAAATATCAATATGTATTATCCATCACCTACGCTAATGTCATAATCAATTTTTGGTTTGTTTTTATAGGCTTTGGATTTAATTATTTGGAAATTATAAAATAATTATAGTGTGTCATTATAGTGGTATCAATGATAGTTCTCCTACTAGCCTATTAATAATTAGAGTGCTATTTATATATCTAATGCATGGTGGAATGAGCTATTCAAAAATCCATAACATTGAATATAAAGGCCCAATAAAAGAAGGTAGAATGAGAGGGAAAATATAGATAGTTAAAGATATTATATCCTATAACAAAATATATAAAGGTATTCATTTTGATATTTAAATGGATTTAAATACATCATATAAATGAGAAATCAATCAAGAATATTTCAAAAGAACCAACCTCTAAAATATCTCCAGGTATTTTAAAAAGAGATAGATTTTATTTATCAAAGAAGAAGAATAGCTAAACCAAAACCACAAGAGGCCATAAAAAGAGCTAGAACACTAGATTAGTTACTAAATTGGAGAAAATAACATCAAAAGTCACCTACTCTTGGTCATGATAAAAAATAAGTTCTCCCATTGAATTTGATAAAGGAAGAAATGGGTTTTACAGGGACCTAAAACCACCAAGTTTACATCAAAAGAAAGAGAAGGAAAAAAATTCCAACAGAAAAAACAGGCTACAATAATAGAAAAAACCATAAAAAACACTAGCCAGCCAAAAAAAGCCAGGAAGGTCAAACAAAGAATCAGCTGAAACGCAAATTAAAAAACTAGCAATAGCTAACCCAGAGTCTTTAGAACAGACTCAGTCTCGGCTTCTAGGTCCTGCATATCCTAGACACCCTTCTTGAAAATTTGAATCATTTGCAGCGTAGGGGGTGCCTTCCTTTTCAGATTAGCCCTGGTTCTCTTTGAAATCCCTAAGTCCTCTTCCTGGTTTTTGTCTTTCACCTCTTCCAAATGAACAACCAAAGACCCTTATTGAGCTTTTTCCAATTTTTTAGTCATGGCGTTGATAATGATGGAATTATGTCTTGCCATCCTATTATTTTATTCTGCAATTATCTTCACAGTCTTTTTCAAAATTTCCAATTTAATTTTTATCCTTTTGTCCTTACCTGCCTTGTCTTGGATCTCTTTACTAGCAATGTTTTCATTACACTCAACCCCCTTCTTGAATAACGCAAAAACCTTAGCTCCCATTTCTTCCAATTTTCTCTAGATGGCCTAGTTTTTTTATTTTCATGTTAATAATTTCATGAAAGACCCATTTAGACATTCTAAAAAGGTCCACAACATTATTCCTAGCTATGCCCAGAAAATCAGCAGAAGGTTCCCTATCAAGATTGAAGCAACTTTTAGCAGGGTCAGAGGTTCTAGGGGACCCAGTTCTAACATCTCTGTCCATCGATGGGACAATAGAAGAAGAATTATTATTAGCACAAGAATCCTCATAATCAGGAGAATCTTCAAAATATGAAACAAGGTTTTTGATAGGTAGATTCTTTCTAGAATCTTTGGCTTTAGGAGTTGAGCTTCTAGGCTTACAAGCAGGCCCAACTAAAACAAACTGGGGATTATGGATTTGGGTTTTCTTGCCAGTCTAGGCAGAGGGCAGAGTCAAGGTCATCCTAACCAGACTCAAATTAGGTTCATTCCCCAAATAGCAAGGTTTAGTGTCATCCTCCTTGGATGCCAGAGAGGCATCCATGTTAGCAAGGGTTGACATGTTTTGAAAGTGTTCAAAAATTAACCTAATCAAACTAGTATGTAATATATGATATCTTTTTGGAATTTTCTTATGGTCTTCAAGACTCTTTCTTAAGGAACAGAGAAGATTGTAGGGAAGAGAAACCTTGACCTTATAGTAAAAATTATTGAGCAACGCAAAGTGATAGCCATAGGCCCTAGTGAAGCAACCATCTAGGGTGATATACTCCATTATGACATGAAGAAATTTTCTCCAAAGAGCTTTTATGGTGTTGGGCTCAAAGTAACTATTTGAAACCTTCACCAGTTTCAAGTTTTCTTTGTCTTTCTTTATAAATATGGCCACCACTTCATCAGATAAAGTCATGTCTTGAAAAAATTTGTGTCCTTCAGTGGACATACCAGTCACTTCAACAATGAGATTTTCATCCATCTTAACTTTCCTGCCAAACAAGGCTATTTCCCCATTGTTCCAATTCTTCTCAAAATGCTCTATAGCTTCTAGATTAAACCCATGGATTTTTTCCAGAAAAGGGAGTAAACCCCCACTTTTAAATTTGTTCCATGCTTTAATGTTTCTTGTGTGCATCTCGAAGCTATCTGGCTCAACTTTTTTTATATCTCCTCCCATTTTAGCAAGCATGGTAATGCAGATAGAGATGAAATCTTGACTCGAAATGGTCCTACCAAACTTGTGAGCCCACAAAGCATGCGGAACAAGCTTATAGGATAAGGTAATTAGCTCTGTCCCATACAATATAATTATAGTGATGTTCTTACCTCGTTCTTTCATCATTAATGAGGTGACACCCATCTTTCCCATGTGATGCATCATAGTTCAATAAGGCTCAGACATTAACACCTAATTCGCTAATGTTCAGCTAAATGCACTATCCCTTGCTTTTTACCCCTTTGTTTGCAAAAAAATTTGCCACAGCATTGGCTCCTCTATAGGCATGGGATATCTTTATATTATCAAACTTAGCTAAGCTAGAAATAGCATCATCAGTCCAAGAATTTATGGTCCACGAGGGGGGGGGGACCTTCCTAAAAGACATTCAATAATATTTTTAGAGTCCCCTTCAAGCCAAAGATTTTTAAAATTCAAACTATGAGCCAAATTTTTAACATGAAAAGCTCCACTAACCTTAGCTAAATGATTAGTTTGTGAGCCAAGGGGTGTGGCAATCGCACTAAGAAAATTTCCAAAAGAATCCCTTATAACTCCATCGTATCCCAGCGCCCCAGGGTTACCTTTAGCCGCCCCATCAAAGTTGGCTTTGATCTAACCATTGGGCAGAAAAGTACAACAAACACCCTCCTTGTCCTTCTTAGAATGTTTAGGAGCATAGGAAATGCCAAAACTAATATTCCATTCCTTAGGAATCATAAGATCATAGTGAGAACAAGCCACTTTCTTGGTATCGCATACCTCCCAGGGGATAGCATTGAAATTTTCTTTCATTAATCTGATTATTTTATCAAACACAACAACCACTGAAGATTCTTTATCTCTGTAAACTCTATTGTTTCATTCTTTCCATAGACCCCAAGCAACATGAGGGAAGGAAAAATACCACAGTTATCGAAGTGCAAGGTTATGAGCCATTGGATGAACAAGTCTTCAATAGACGAGGGGAACACCCAAGATAAATTCCAATAGCAAAGGAGATTTTCCCAAATCAAGGTAGCAAAAGGACAATGAAGAAACAAGTGACAAACTAACTCTACTTCCATCTTACAGAGCTAACATCTATTGGATATTTGAAAACCTCGCTTGCAAAGATTATCAATCATGAGCACTTTGTTTTGAAGAAGGATATAAAAGATGTTAACTTTAGGTACCAGGTGTTCGAACAAAGCATTCAACTAAAAGGGAGGAGGAGCATGTGCAGAAGATAGCCTGGTAATAGCCGATGAAATAGAATAGTTTCCTGATGGTTCATCTTTCCAAACAAGGTGGTCTTCTGTCTTATCATGGCAAAGTCTAATAGCCAACAGAGATGAATGAATAGGAACAAGAGCATGACTAACAAGACACAGATCCACCCATTTTCCATTCATCCAATAATCTTTAACATACAAACCAAATAGAGCTTTACAAATCTCATCCCACTTGCAAAAAGGTTCAATTTTGGTGAGGGGCTCATTAGAAAGCCATCTATCCTCCCAAAATCTTGTTTGGTTTCGACTCCTAACATGCCAATCCACTCTTGTTTCAACAAATTTTCTACCAGTAATCAAGTTATTCCAACAGGTTGAGCCTCTGGGTAGAAGATGGGATTCCATCATTATAATAGGAGATCTATTATTCTCCAAATATTTGCTTGTCAGGATTTCATTCCATTCCCCCGAGGACAAAAATAGCCTCCAAATTTGTTTGGCAAGAAGAGTCTTGTTAACCATCCTGATTTTTCTTAGACCTAAACCACCGGCCTTTTTAGGTCTACACACCAGATCCCATCCTATTAAAGGAATCCTTTTTCTTTCTTAAAAACCTGACCAAATAAATATTTTTTGAATCTTTTCAATGGCATCCGCAAACATGGCTGGGATTTTAAAAGGCTAAGATCATAAATAGGTAGATTTTGAAGAGTAGCTTTGAGTTGTAATTTACCAGCTTGACTTAGCAAAGCTCCTTACCATCCATCAAGTTTCTTGTTGAACCTCTCAACCAACGAAATCCAAAAGGACTCTAGGGGTTTAAGGCTTAAAGGTAAACCAAGATAGGTGGCAGGTAAAGACTCCACCTTGCAACCTAGGATTCTCCTATTGTTAATGTAAACAAAGATTTTGGCTTCCAATGGCTTTCTTACACTTCTAGGGTTTTTCACATAAAAGGAGAAAGATGGGCCAAAATGGAAAATTTCTACACTCAAAATAAATGCAAAGATGAATGAAATATGTCTAAATGCCAAAAAATGATAAAATAGATGAAATATTGAATGAAAACTAAAGAAATGCTCCTCATTTTAAAACATAGTGATGCATGCAAAAACACCTAGAAAGATGAATAGAAATTTAATGAAAGCATAATAGAAAAGAAAAGAAAAAAGCATGCACCTAGAAATGTGTTGAAAACTTGATTGAAGACTGGAAATGTTGCTAATTCTAAAATTTTGGACTACAGGGACACTTCCGCCATTTTGGGCAACCTAGTCAAAAATCTAGAAAATTGCTCCAGAGCTCATTTTAGCCAAAGGGGTATCCAGTTCTATAGAAAACTCTAAAAAGTAGGTATAGTGGGAATAAGTCACCACTATTGGTGACTTAGTCCACTTCTAAATTTGTAAAAAATTGAAAGTGGAAACAAGGAGTCCTCGGTCTACACTCTGGTCTCTAATAGGTGTATGCCTTCGAAACTTTGATTTCTAGCTATGTAAGTGACTTTTTGTTGATATTTTGAACTTTCAAGGAGTAAGAAGAATCCAATAAGTCTTAAACCTTTTCTTGAATTATTTCTAAGTCCTCTGTATACTTAAATCTGCAAACAAACAAGGAAAGAGAGAGTTATGGTGAATGTTAAGGAATTGGGGTTTGCCTTGGTCAAACCTCTTTATAGGTAATTAAACCAAAATGAAGAAATAATGTAATGAAGCATGAAACAATGGAGTTAGATACTTTCCATGATGATAGATATTGATTTTCTATAGAAAAAAATGAAGAATTTTCCCTTGATTGTTAGAAAAAGATATCTTAATGACTTGAAATGCTAAAACCCTAGCTTGCTTGACTTAAGAACCTGATGAATGATGGATGAATAATGAATGAGTAATGAATTAGGATTTAGATAATTTTATTTATAGGAAATCCACCTGATTTTCCTATTAATTTGATCCCCAAGGTTGACATGAAGGAAAACTAAACTTAAAATCTATTTTTTCCTGCCCGAACCTCGAAAATAGCCCAAATGGGACTAAGTTGCCAGGCTAGGAGACTTAGTCTCACTTGGATGGTACTAATTTTCCTAGATAGGTGACTTGGTCCCATATGGGCTATTTTGCCAACTAGATTATCTAGGAATGAATAATTTTAGTTTTTATGTTGTTGTAGTTGGGTCTTTCATCAAATTAAGCTTCAAGATGCATAATATGAGGCCATAGGGGCCTATTAATTATGATGTAAAGGGTAATTAGCACTAGCGACACAAAGTTCAATGTGAAAGTGTGATTAAATACACTTTACAACATTAAAATGATTTCCACAGCCTAGAAAGGCACAACACCCAATGTGAATGTGTTAAGACACATTACAACACTAGATTACAATTAGGTTTAGTTTACAAGCCTTCTAGATTGATGTGATAATACAGTTAAATACATTTTTTTAACATTGAATTAGGGAAAGATAGGTCCATTAAGTCTAGAGAGGCATGAAAGTATTTTACAACACTTTACAACACTTTAAAAGACATAGATAAATGCATTTGTAAGGGTTCAAGACCTAGTGTGGATGTGGAAAATACCTCACAACACTAAATCAAGGCCTCATTAGGTCTAATTTATCATTAATCAATCCAAAATCAAGCAAGAAAAAGTGGATACATTTTCTATGTCTACAGTTAGCCCCCACTTTAGTGAGAGGGTGAAATTGCTTCAAACTCACACTAAAGTAGACATTCAAGAGGGGTCCAATTGTACCAATGCAGATAGTATAGGATAAAAAAGATTAAGGAGGCGGTCAAGCCCTTAGGATCCAAGATCTTAATTCAAACCAACATGAGTGTAAAAGGACACACACAATGTGAATGATTTGCAGCAGAACATTATACACAATCATGCAATGGCAATAACTAGAAGGAAGAGAAGAGGAAAAATAAAAAGGTATATCAAGCTTCAACCATTTGTCCAACACGTTGTGGATCATATCTAGGTTGTTTGTCCAAAACTACATACCCACTCTGACATAATGGAACTCTTGACTCTGTGCCACATGAGAAGTCTTCAAAGGTGAGACACATATGGCCAATATGTGCTCAGACACATCCAAGTGGCTATGGGTAAATTCATGCCTCAAAATGGGCTTCTTGGTCAACCATACCAAAGTTATACCTCCTGATAACTTTAGTAAGGTTCCACACAAAAATGGTCTTTGAGCTCTATGAGGTAAGAAAAACTTTGTGTTCTTGACACTCATTGACATTGTAAATGGAAGATATTGTAAGGACTGTTCAAAGGGATTTTGATGAGTTCATGCAAGGTATCATCTTAGGGAACATCATGCGTAATGTTTCCAAGAGAGGAAAAGTGAAAATGATCTCATCTTGTTTCCAAGGGAGGACAAGCACAAGGTCTCATCCTGACTAACATTGTACCTAATGTTTCTAACAGATGAAATCAAAAGAAAAAGAAAATCATACAATGAAATTTGAGTGTCGATGTATTCCCCCACTTTAAATCAATTACTAACACCATTACTATGAGAAATTGCTTTAAAGTAGAAGAAGACATGAGAGGTTATTTGGAAAGCACTATGCCAAGTCATATGTTTCCTATAAGCTACGTCATGAAAAAGGTAATATGTAACATGTGATCCAACATGGGTGCTGTCATAATAGTGGTTTACAATTCCTGAGAGGAATGAATTTTAGCTAAAATCACATATTTTTAGAAAATATAATGATTTAAGCCTTAAAAAGTTCCATTTTAAGGATTCCAATTGAAGAGGGTTTGATCAAATCCCCTTAGATCAAAACCCCTTAGATAGAACCTCGCTAGTTTTAAACCATACCTATAAATGTGTCTCCTTTACACCTATCAAAATGCTGATAAAAAATCACTTTTGATTTAGCTTTTGGGGGATCAAATGAATTCATTTAAAATTTATTTCAAATGATTATGGTATTCCTCAGAACAAGCTATCCAATGAATATAATTTTAATATGTTTTCGCTTTGTTATGTATTTGTTTTTTAAGTTTTATTAAACATAGGTTTTTCAACAAAAATAAATTTCTTTGTTCTTCACATGTGGAAAAATAGAAGATTATTAAAGAAAAAATTGAAAAATATGAGTGCACCAGATATTGAGGTCCTTGATCCAACAAAAAAATTTAAATTAAATTTGACACATAAAAAGTTACGCTATACACGGTGCAATGTTTGAATTGTAATTTGTTTGACTTTGAAACTTGATTAAGGAAAAAATATTCAATAAAAAACTATCTAACCAAGTGGAAGCACTAGATATCAGAGTTACAAATCTAAATTTGAAAGAATTAGAATTTTATCCTTAATGTAAAAAAAGTTATGCATTATATTGTGTGTGTCACTTTTTAAAAATGTTGTTTTCTAAAAAAAATCAATTTTCATGGGAGATGGAAAAAGAAGTGCAATTTGATTCCCAAAATTTAGAAAAAAATATTTTTAGAATCTACAGACAAAATTTGATGAGACTCTAGTTTGCACCATCTTCAAATTCCTCATAGTTTAGCCGCTATAGGTGCCCGAATGTGAAGATTTAGTTAAAAATAATAATTTCAGTGTCCAGTTTGGCCAAAAATTGTAAACCACTATTATGGGATCACCCACATACGACATATCATCCACATCCCAAGATTTCTCTTATATGCTTATGAAAGGTTAATGACTAGCCAAAAGAGACAATCGACAAATGACATACGAGGATAAGGCTACCTAACCCCTTTCCCCCACTTATTCCAAGACAAGAGTGAGCTGAAATGATTGATAAGATGCATTGTATAGTGAAAATAAATAACAATTAGAGGAATTAGGTACCCCCACATAAGGGAGAGCACCAAAATTCTAAAGATGTTGTATTTTACTACTCAAATACTTACATTCATTAGTAGAATGGTCATGAACTCTATGATAGGTGCATAATGAAGTCTTGTAATATAATTTTGTTTGATTTTTTCAAGGAAGGGATATCATGTGATCCTGGAGGAGTCTTGACAAGATACCATCTTGATCAAATATAGAAGGCATTCCTTTATTATACCAAAAAGATAACTCTTGCTTAGATGTATAGGATATCATACCTATGCAAGACTCTTTAGATTGTGAGAATTTGTTCTCTCCTTTACAGGAGGGTGTAAAATCTAATGAACTCAAATCATTAGCATTTTGTGAGATGACATTTAAATTAAGCAAGGATGTTTTTGTTTGTTTCATTGTGGGAAAAGGAGAACACTCAATACCACTAGTGTCTATCAGTTCAAGATGTACTACTATTAAGGTCTTCATAGAAGGATCTATTGTGATGGTGTTGATGTTGAGTGAATGCTTGGCTATTTCGATCAAAGGAAAATAACCAAGGCCATGAGTTGTTTAGGCTTGATGGGGACACCAATACCTTTTTCTTTAGCACCACATCTTTTTCCACTATATCCAACTGGTTTCATGAGCTCATAATCTTTTCCATAAAGCCTTTTCATTGTTTTTGAATTAGGTGGTTGATTATGATTAAGGTTCTCAAATGTTGTGTAATTTTCTTTGTCTAAAGTGGTTGAGGTGGATGCTTGCGAGGGGTTATACGTGTTTTTTGTTGACATTATTGTGTTTTTTTTTACCTTGTTAAAGGCCTTGTTTATGATCTTGTATTCTCCCATGAATGTTGGTGTGAAATCGAAGGAACCCCAATCATCGTCTAATAGCTTTGTGACTTTTTCAATTTCACTACCACTTGGTTGCATGGGTTCCACTTATGTAATTGATGTTCATGTGTTTAAGGGATTTTCTTTGTTTTTCTCAAGTTGTAAGACACTATAAGCCTTAGGATCAGTGTCAAGTGTGTACACTAGATTTTTGTAGATTTATTTCATTTTATGATAACGAGTAGAAGGAACCCCATTCATTGGATGAATCCATGGTCACCTAAAATAAGATTACATGAATTTTCATGAGGTATAACATGAATTTGTGTGTCCAATGTGGCCTCCCCAACTATAATAGGTAAAGTAATCACCCCAATCGGATTCATTTCGACATTTTCAAATCCCTTAAGGGATAAAGAATCGGGTTGAATGTGTGATTTATCAACACGAAGCCTATCCAAAATTTGTATGCTACCACATTAAGGGTTGAGCCATTGTCAACAAGGGTTCATTAGGTCCCTATCCTATTGTATTGAGCTATGATCACAAAAGCATCATGTAGCTTAGGGAAAGTCCTAGGTAAGTAGATTAGAGCTTAAAATAAGATAACCCAAAGAAAAAATGAAGCGAAAAGGAGTAAATAACATGAAAACAAGGAAAGATTTTACCAAATGTCTTCAACCTCCATGATTGACCTCCATTGCACCTTCTCTATTTTCTGCAATATAATGTTTTCCATCATATTTTAAATGAACAACCTATGACAATGATAATGTCCTAAGAAAATGTTAAAGGATTCTATCTAAAAAGAAACAAAATGTAATTACGCAACTTTGAAGAAACTATGAAGCAAGCCTATGAAGTCAAGAAATGCCAAGATGTCAATATTTCAAAAGATGTAGATTGCATAAGATGTCCAAATGAGACCAAAATTTCCATTTAATAGAAAAGTCAATTTTGGATGAATGGCCAAGATTGAAGATTGACAAATGCCCTAAGATCAATGGTTAAAATTAAATGTGAGAACCCACAATTAGGGTTAGGGAAACATTAGGGTGAATTTGAAATGAATGGTCAGGATTTGATTTTTGAAAATCAAATCAAGTGACAAGACTACTTGTGACAAGGAGATAAGAATGGCATGAAAAAAGAAAGAGTTAGAAAATCAAATGATAATATAAATTACTTGATTTATGGAAGAAAGTTGTTATTTTGAATTAAAAATTAATTTAATTCAAAAGGTGGGCCCATTTGATAGTAAATAATTAATTTAAAATTATTTTCTAAGAGAGAGAAAAATAGAAAGTGGAATAATTTTAAATAAATAATTTTATTTCAAATTAGGAGAATGCCAAGGTGGACAATAATTAAATAAATTAAAGAACTTATTTAATTATGAGAAGATATTTATAAATTAATGACATATTTAAATAAATAAATAAAGTTTATTTATTTAAATAATCAGGAAGAAATGGACAAAAGATAATTAAATAGATTTAAGAATTTATTTAATCATAGAGAGACATTAGAGAATTAGTGATGTATTTCAATAAATCAATAAAATTTATTTATTTAAATAATCAAGAGGAATAAAAGACATGAATTAATTAAATAATTATGAATTATTTAATTAATAGTTGAAATTGGACCATAGGCCATAATTAAATATTTTAATTGTGTTAGGAAAAATATGGAGAAAATATAACTAGCAGGCCTAGGTCATTTTTATGTGTCTACACATCATTTTTTTTGCACTTCCAAAGAAGGGAGTTCACTTTGGTGGAAAACAATGTCAGTGTTTATTCCTTGAATTATGGTTGCTATGTCATTTGGTTGTGAATTAGAAGGGATAGGAACTTGTTGTAAGGTTGTTTGGAGCATAATGTGATAGGTAGGTGAATTATGAAGAAGGTCCCAAAGGGATGTCTTTGCGAGAATGCTCTTAAGTTGCTCAACAAGATCATACTCCCTTAATCTAGGAGCACTAGGTAATATAGAATTGGGTAAAGGTAAGGAGGTTGGGCTTGGTTGTTATGGTGATGAATTGTGTCTAGTGTGATATGTATGAGCAAAGATATTATGACTTAGTTGATCCAAAACATTGTTCTTAGGTGGGTAAAGGACATGCTCGGGTTTGTTTTGTGTTTTAGTTTTGTTTGAAGGGGGAGAAAGGATGAGTTGAGGTTGAATAATATTAACATCCCTTGAAGAATGAGAGTCTAACATGGGCTCTTCATCTTCTTCTAAGGTCATAATATCATTATTGTCAATGGTATCCTTGTTTTGTATCATGATATCCTCCCTAGTAGGAGAGTTTTTAAAAGAACTACAAACCACATGTTTTTGACATTCGAGGGGTGGTTCTTCTAAAAGGACTTCATCACAAGTAGGGGAATAAGTAATGATGGGATTATCAACAGTGGGATGATTAGGAGAAGGTTCTATTTAATTGTCTAAGGTCTCATTCTCTTGTTCCATTTTATCTTCCCTTATAGGAGGGATTTTAGTATGTTCATCCATGGTTAGATTTTGTAAAGCATGTTCATCACAAGTGGGGGAGCCATCAAGAGAAGAAGTACTATTATTTTCAAATAGATTGTCCAAATCTATAGGGGAATTAGGGAAGGGAGGATCAAGATTCTCATGGATCTTAATAGGTGTATCTTCTAAATATATCCTTGTGGCATCGAGGAGGGATATTAGGAGAAGAAAAATGTTGATTTTCATGGTTATGAAGACTAGATAAGGTGATTTCTAGAAATGTTTCTATGATCTCATGTTCTTGTTGTCTAATATCCTCCAAAGGGGAATGATGAGAGAAATAATCAGGGCCCTCAATGCTTGTATCTTCTTTCACCAAGATACCTTCATCATTAATAGGAGAGGTATTGGGAGAAGCACATGTATGATTGTTATGATTGTCTACACTACCATTCTCACCAATGGGAAATGCAATATTAAGGATTGTGTCAATGGTTTGATCATAATGATGACTTACATGTTCCTTAATGACCTCATTGGTGTAATTAAAGTTTAACTTATAAGAGGGAATGTTGTACTTATGTAATCCATTTTTAACAAAACCATATCTTTTGAAAGAAAACATGTTATGATGAAAAAGGAAAGAAAGTGCAATGAAATGATTTAGAGTGAAATGTTGAAATGCAATTTTTAGATGTGAAACAAGTAATTTTTTTATTACATTATGCAACAACTTGAAAGATGGAATGTTTGAAATGCAAATGTGAAATTAAACAATGCATGAAATGGGATAATTTAAGATAGATCTAATGAAAAGCGTGTAACAGAAACTCAACCAACTAATATAGATAGGTAATGGTAGCAAACATAAGCTGAAAAATAGGGTTTTCAGTTTTATAAATGACAAATTCAGGGGTGAAAAGGGACTAAGTCACCCAAGGTGGCGAATTAGTCCTAGTAGGGATTTTTTTAGAATTTTGAGAGTTTTTGGATTGATTTAGATGTATTATGTGTTTTATGATGTAGATGGAAAGTGAAAATGCAAAATTTTACTATTTTTCAATGAAATGAAGTGAAATAATGCAAGCTATATGAGCTTCTCACTAATGAAAATTTTAAAACCCTAGGATGCAAATTAAATAATGCAAAACCTAATGCAATGTTGATGCAAGCTCTTCCTAGGATGTAAATGCACTTGAAATTAAAAGTAAAATGTTCTAAAGTTTGGTTCACCAAAATTTAAACAAATATTTTAGCTTCTAATGGCTTTCTTACACTTGTAGGGTTTTTCACCTAAAAGGAGAAAGATGGGCCAAAATGGGAAATGTATAGACTCAAAATCAATGCAAAGATGAATGAAATATGTCTAAATGAAATGTCCTAAATGAAGAAAACTGATAAAATAGATCAACTATTGAATGAAACCTAAAGAAATGTACCTCGTTCAAAAACACAGTGATGTATGGAAAAACACCTAGAAAGATGAATTCAAATGTAATCAAATTAGAACAAAAAAGGAAAAATAAAAAGAATGCACCTAGAAATGTGTTGAAGACTCGATTGAAGACTAAAAATGTTGCTAATTATGAAATTTTGGACAATTAGGACACTTCCACCATTCTAGGCAACCTAGTCCCAAATTTTACAATGATTTCTAAGTCCTCAATATACCTAAATCTACAAACACACAAGGAAAGAGGGATAAATGGTTAATGCTAGGGCATGGGGGTTTTCGTTGGTCAAACCCCTTTTTAGGTAATTAAACCAAAATGAAGAAATAATGTGATGAAGCATGAAACAATGGAGTTAGAGACTTTCCATGATGATATATCTTGATTTTCCAGTGACAAAAGATGAAGAATCTACTCTTGAATGTCTGAAAAAGCTATCTTAATGACTTGGAATGCTAAAACCCTAGCTTGATTGACTTAAGAACATGATGAATGATGGATGAATAATGAATGGGTTATGAATTATGGTTTAAATACTTGTATTTATAGGAAATCCACCTAATTTTCTCATTAATTTTATCCCCAAGGCTGACATGAAGGAAAAATAAATTTAAAATCTAACTTTCCCCACCCGAACCTCAAAAATAGCCCAAATGGGACTAAGTTGCCATGTTGGATGACTTAGTCCCACCTGGATGGGACTAATTTTCCCAGATAGGTGACTTGGTCCCACAAGGGCTCTTTCACCAACTGGATTGTCTAGGAATGAAGAATTTTAGTTTTTTTGTTGTCCTAGTTAGGTCTTTGATCAAATTAAGCCTCAAGATGCATAATATGGGGCCATAGGGGCCTATTAATGATGATGTAAAGGGTAATTAGTTCTATAGACACAAATTTCAATGTGAAAGTGTGATTAAATAAACTTTACACCATTAAAATAAGGTCCACATAGCCTAGAAAGGCACAACACCCAATGTGAATGTGTAAGACACATTACAACACTAGATTAAAATTAGGTTTAGTTTACAAGCCTTCTAGATTAATGTGATAATGCAATTAAATACATTTTTTTAACACTGAATTAGGGAAAGATAGGTCCATTAAGTCTAGAGAGGCATGAAAGTCTTTTACAACACTTTACTACACCTTTACAAGACATCGATAAATGCATTTTCAAGGGTTCAAGACCTATTGTGGGTGTGTAAAATACAAATGTGCTGCCACAATAATGGGTTATAGTTTTTGGGACATCCTATTTTTTCCTGAAATCACATATTGTTAGAAAATACAATGATTTATGACTTTAAAGGTTCCATTTAAATTATTTTAGTTAAAGAGGGATTGATCAAACCCCCTTGGATAGAACCTTGTTAGATTTAAACCATACCTATAATCGAGTCTCCTCTACACCTATCAAAATGCTAATAAAAAACCACTTTTGATTTACCTTTTGAGTGATCAAATGAGTTCATTTAAAATTTATGCTTTGTAAGCCTGTAGCCCTTATTATAAGCTGCCTGAAAAGTATAATTTTAAATATGTTTAATTTGATTATTATATTTATTTCTTATTTCTTGTAAATGTAGGATTTTCAATCAACATCAAGTTCTTTATTTCACACATACAAAAAAATAGAAAAATAGAGAAAAAAATTCTAAAAAATACATGTGCCCTAGGTATTGATGTCCTTATTCCAAGAAAAAAAGAATAAGTTAATTCAAATGAATATAAAAAAAGTTATGCGTGTCAAAGTACACCTCTGTCCAAATTATAATTACGCTGACTTGGAAAATTAATTAAAAAAAACTATGTAACAAAAAATTATGAAAAAATATCCAGCCCCTATATATTGGTGTGAAAAAATTGCATTTTAAATATAGGAATTGTATCCTATCTATAAAAAAAGTTATGTGCACCGAAGTGAACATCACTTTTTAAAAATGTTGATTAGTAGAAAAAATAAGTTATTAAAAATTACATAAAATGATTCACAATTTATTTTTTAATTTTTTTACAAAACTATAATTATAATCTACATAAAGTATCTAAAAAATAACTAGTTTGATTCATCTTCAAAA
This sequence comes from Sequoia sempervirens, assembly GCA_007258455.2. NCBI lineage: Eukaryota > Viridiplantae > Streptophyta > Pinopsida > Cupressales > Cupressaceae > Sequoia > Sequoia sempervirens. The sequence continues at coordinate 4,169,206 of VDFB02000363.1, forward strand.
CCTTAATGGTTTAGCTGCTATAGGTGTAAGAAAGTGAATGTCTGGTGAAAAATCCCGATTTTCATGTCAAGTTTAGCCAAAAATTGTAACCCATTATTATGGGATCACCCACAACACTAAATCAAGGCCTCATTAGGTTCAATTTATCATTAATTAATCCTAAATCAAGATAGGAAAATGGGATAATTTTTCTGTGTCCATAGTTAAGAAAAAAATATGAAAGTAACAATAGAATTAGAAGATTAAAACATTATTTTTTCAAGATAAGAATCTATGGAATTGATGCACAAATATTGGAAAAAAGAAGAGGGGAAATTGTTAGTGTAAATAGATTCATTCTCACCTTTCTAAGATTGACTTATTCACAACTAGCTTAAGTTTACTTACTATTATTTTTCTTTTGTCTCACTTCATATGGTTAAGACATGTGTCCTCATCACTAGAGACACCTAATGACACTTGCTCACACACTTGTCAAGTGAGCTCATAAGTTTTCCATCATTGGAGGGGTAGTCATAGTTTTACTCCTGCCTTCTCACCTCCTCATCCTTGCCTATAAATGCAAGGCTTGATCTTTATATTTACACACTCTTCGTTTGATATTGATAGACATGATACTATGCTTACTTAACTCACTTATAGAAGTTTTATTTGAGATCTTTGTTTTAGGAATTCTCCAACATGGTATCAGAGCCATGAGAGAATGTTGCTTCCCACAGTGAGGTGAATCCCATGAATATTCGTCTCAACAAAGAATCATAGAGCACAATTAAAACTACCATCACATTAGAAGTCTCAAGGAATGAAAAAATACATTTTCTTTTGTCAATTTTAGTAATTTTTAATTTTTGCAATTTTTTTGGGCCTTTGAGCCTATTTTCAAAAATTTATAAAATATTTTTTTTTAGTAGAGGGCCAATCCACTCTTTGCCCATTTTCTCATTAGGGTATATTTTACATTGTACATACATTTTTGGCCTATTTGGTCTATTACTGTTGGACTTTTTTTTGCAATTTATAACCTTCAACCTATTAGGAATTTTTCTAGGAAAAAATTATGCTCATTGAAGAAGTTTTTGTAGGTCATAACTCTTTCCAAGAATTGAAATTTTGGGATCAATTATTTACAAAAAATTTAAGGATATGAAGCTTGATTGGGTTGATTCTTTATTGTCTGATTTGTTAGGTGACTTGTACAAATAGAGACACCCCCTCCATTTTCATCCTTGAGTACATGGGACCTTCATATTAAGCCCTTAGAAGGAATCCAGCACATCCTCTATGGCCTTGGTAAATCCCTTACTAGTGGCACATAGTACTTTGTCTACAATTGATCTGCCACCTCTCTTCATAAAACATATGCCTTTAATAGTTGGAGATTTGAATTTCTATTTTATCTACCATGCCCTTTATATTTGACACAACAATGCCATCATTTTTCTCTCACCTCCGCATCAAGGCCTTGTGCAGACCCAATGACATAAAACATGTGAGAGGACCAACATAAAGGAATTTTCTAACTTTGTAGTCTTCTATACCACAGCCTTTCCATTGGCAACAAACCACTTATATAGCATGAATTTCATGAGGATTTGGTAGGGTGGCTTTTCCATTCTAACTATCACTACATGGCTCTATCCTTAAATCTCTACCAAATACATATGTATCCTTCACTATCCTTGTGGCCTTCATACCTACAAATCATAACTTTCACTTTAAATTTTGGTCATTAATCACATGTTTCACATAAGATATTTCACACTTCAAACACCAAGCAGTGATAGACTTCAAGTCAATGCTTTGAGCTATTTGGATTTATTTTATTGCTTTGAAATACCATAGAGGGGTGAGAAAAATATAATTAAAAGCACCATAATTATGACCTACATGTGTTGTCTCACCAACAAACTTCTATCTACAATGTAGAGTCTTCATCTATGGCAGTGGCTAAATCTCAAGGAATTGATATATTTGGTACATTGGATATTCCTTGTTTTTTCCAAACATTCAGAGGTTTATATTTTTTGGCAACCATTTGCGATATAGCAGGCCACCACCACTTTTTAACTTTTCCATAGTCTCGAGCTTCAACTAAGAGAAAATAGATTTTGTTAGTGACCTCTACACTTGGCACCAACAAACCAGTCAATTTCTACAATCAATACCCTATTTTTTTACAGTTTAAATCCAATAAGTTTTTTTTTTTACTCAGACAAAATTGATATTTTTTTGAAAAAAAGGAGAAGATATTTCCCCTTACTATGGATTTAAAACTCCCATAAATTTATTGTAACATTTTTTTGTAAGCAACAAAATTTCACTTAATGATTAAATCTTTAAATTGTTGAAAATATGAAATATATTAAATAAATCAAAGGAATTTATAAGCGAAATTCAAAGATACATAAATTAGAAAAAATATAAATAATGTAAACCAATAACTTCAATAGATGTGCAATGTTAGAATGATATAATTGCATTAAGAGCTTCCAAGATGAAAAATATACAAGCTAGGTAGTGAGTAAATATAGAACTTAGGAGAGGATAGAGGTGGAAAATCAACCAATAAGAATTGACCACCAATAACCACCAATATTAAATAAAGTGATGAAAAGGTAAATACTCCACATATTAAGGGTGGAGACACCTCATCACTTTATCTGTTAGTTATTAAATAATAAAATCACTTTATTATCCTATGAAAGCTTAATAAAAGTGTATGAAAAACCTATAACTAAGGGAAAATAAACACTTGAACCAACATCCTTGCTTAAGTATAGCTTGGGAGGATCTAAAAGATGATGGGTCCCAAAAAATGAGGCCTTTTAAGGTACCCATATACATATAAAATTCAGCCCATAGAAGAAGAATCTCTACCAAAAATAGAGAAAGAACACCCACCAGAATGGAGAGAGAAGAAAAGAACTAAAAAATAGCCCCTCGCAAAGAGATCAAATGGTAGATTCTTGAAACTAGATGGAGAAGATGGTTCATAATCATTAAACAATTTATTCCTCCCCTTAGGAAGAAACAAAACCAAAGGTGTGTGCAACCTATCTCCTAAGTCCTGAAAGGAATATGTAAGAAGAAAGTATAAATTGTATGAAGTCTCTAAACATGGCCCAAGTTTCTATATGAAGATGTTGAAGGCTATCACAATCAAATCAAGTTTTTTAAGCCAAAATATTAAAAATGAAAAATTAGAATCTTCTAGAGACTAGTGTAGAACACAATCCAAATACTCACATATCTCCTCTAAAGATTTATCCTCCAAGATTTTATCCAAAGTATCAACCCTCATGTCAAATTATTAAGATGTATTGATTTATTCTCTGCATGCTAGTTGTAGTAATCCATTGTGTTATGAGCTCACCTTTTATAGGTCTAGCAACCATTCACGGCATACACTAATCATAAATTTGGTGGAAATTTACACATCTCTTCATCAAGGGTTTTCATATCAAGAAACATTTTCATTTATCATTCATGAATTTTAATAAATTATTGTTGTTTTAGCCTCTAATCAACTTAGGGTGTGCTATCTCGATCATCGTTTATCATTTTTGTAAAGGTAGGAATAACAGCATGGGGTTTGACTTATGCAAGCCCCTATACAACACCATTTCCCCTATTTTCATGTGTGTAGATCAGACATGAAAATTTCAACTAGTGATAGTCTAGGGAAGCAAAGTGTCAATGTTAACCTACATTCTAGAGTTTGTAGATATTAAATAACATGAGTTTAGCCTAGGGTTTCCTTGCACCCTAGACTAGCCAATTCAAGGTAAAATTTATAGTCCAAACTCCTCTATTTTATCACTTCTCAGTTCTATGTAAATTTTCTAACTTTGTTTTTATTTGAGTTATGAATTATAGTTTTAGATATAGTGTTGTATGTCAAATAGGCTTGTCAAATCACACATCATATTTATTATCCACGCAAAATTTATCAAAAATATATATCACTAGGGGATTAGCTCTCCATTGTGGTAGTGAGCTAATCGTCAAAACCATAGTTGATATATGTTTAAATGTTTAGTCAAGTGAAAATGGGATAATCTTAGTTATCCTAATTAGATCTAGGATCACTTTTCCTAATAAACATTTTAGTGAACCCAACATATCCTACACTTTCAATTTTCTAATTTTCATAGACTAAAATTTTCAAAATGAATTGAAAATCCAGGTGCTTTGAAGATCTTGCATTTATTTAATTTTCAAAACTATGGACATGCATTATTTGTTCATCATAAATTCAAGGGAAAAAATGCAAATAATTTGATTAAATTGAAAAAAAAAATGATTTTCTTTATTTAGGGGTTAGATCTAAGATATTTTCATTGATCAAATTAATTGCAAAATTATTCTATCATTTATGCAAGCATAATTTAGTGAAAAATATTGAAAAGGTAATAGAATTGCATAGTATTTTCATTTTCAAAGATCAAACACCAATACTTTTCTCTACTTTCTTGAAAATAAATCAATTACAGTATTCAATTTCTAAAATTATAATTTGAAAATATTCAATTGTCCTAAAAATATCCAAAATTGTATTCATGTAGGTGATTCATATAGAAAAATTAGGTTTTGGTGCATTTCCAGAAATATGTTCACTTCCAAACCTGAACCTTAGAAACACGACTCTTAGACATAGTCAATGATTGTCATAGTTTCAAATTTTCAAAATTACCTATCTATTCTAGGGCATCCTTGTACCCTAGACAAACTAGTTAAGGGTAAAATTTATTTTTCACATCCCTATCTATGGTCTCTATTCAAATCTAGTTCTTGTTTTTGGCAGTTTCTCTTGAAACTTTCAGATTTTTTTATGTATTACAAATTTTCCCTATTTTACCTAATTTAGTCCAATACCCCCTAAAACAGGGCAATAACAAGGTATTTTTTTCTCAAAATGTTGGTTCTTATATAAAAAAGGGATATATGTAAATGTTTGGTCAACCTATATATTTCTACCTACAAGAACATTGTGATGGAATAGAATAAAATCATTGATAAATTTATTAAGATCACTAAACCTAATATTAATTTTTCTCCCAATATCTCTCCTAATGGTTAGGGTATTTTAGAGCAAGAGGATGTGAGCATTGACAATCGTGATAATAATTTTAGTTCTTCTCTTAATATCTCTCTTACTTGTGACCTCATACCTTGGCACAAGATGATCCAATCATTTAGAATCATGAGAATCATGCTTATTTCACTCCCAATACCTCCCATACTTGGGAATATATTGTGGCATGCAAGAGGATGAAATCATTGATACATTTTCAAATGATAGTAATTTGGATGGTATAGATCAAGAATCTAAATTGATATTAGATTCCCCAAGGATAAAATATCATCAACAAGTAATAAACTCAATTGAGGTTATGGTCAGATAATTGACAATCGGATCTCCTTTAATTATTGAGCCATGTAAAACTATAATTATTGGACCTCCTAATCACCTCTCATTATAGGACCTCCAAACCCTCATGGCCATACCCTAAACTTTCTAAAGCAACTCATGAGTAATAATGCACAACAAGATGTGTTGCAGTAGCGAAGTTATCACATAGTTTCTAACACATATAACACTAGACTTGTAATAGGCAACCAAAACAAATGCCCACATTCATTACATTACCTCAGCCATATCTTCCTGCCCCACCTAGTCTTCCTTAGCATGGTGGTAAAGAGTATGATCTTATTGAGAAACTTTTTCATAATCCAACCAAGCTCTCCCTTTAGGACTTGATTCAAAGATCACCTACATACAACAAGATATACAAAGAGGCTTTGCAAAAGATTGATGTCTCAACTTGTGTTAAAACGAATGATGTAGTTTCCTTATTTTATTGTATGCAAGTGGAAATTTTGGATATTACATTCCCTCAACATGAGATACCCTCACCTGAGATCTAATACAAACATGAATCTTTAATGATAATGGTGGTCATTAATACAGTTGCCCAGTTATATGTACCCTTACTAAGAATGGATCAAGTCTTAATATTTGTAGCACTGATCTTCTAGATAAAATTGGTGTGGATTAGAAGCTCATAGAAACTAATGATATTTCTATTTGTGGCTTAGAAAAATTTAGTAATAAATCAGTAAGGATGATCAAACTACCCATTAAGGTAGGACTAGTGAATTTTCCTACCCCTATCCGTATCATATTGAGACCTCTTTCATATAATCTTCTCTAGAGTAGACCATGGATTCTTGCCATGAATGGAGTCCCATCTACTCTTCATTGTGAGATGAAGTATGAATATAATAAAAAGATACATATATATAGTTAAAGAAAATGAAAAAAAAAAATCACAAGCCAAAGCCTAACATAATACTTCAAACTCTCTTAATAATTTGATCCAAACTTCAAAGGTAGAACCTATTCATATTGAAGACAATCATGATTATATTTCACCTATAACAAAACTATTAGATGATAACTGGGGTTAATTAGATTTTACACACTCATTTGTAGGAGAGTAAAAAATCTCACAATCTGAACCTAAGGAGTTGTGTATTTCATTTTCTCAATCTTGGTCTACATCAACAAATCCAAAAGCATCACCCCATGATGTTGACAGGGTCTCTTTAGCTTTTTTCCCACATGCATTGACAATGCCTAAATTTACAAAGCTTAGAAAGGATTTGAATTCTTGCAAAAGAATGAATTCTTATTAGAAAAATTCAAATAATAATTCTTCATCTGAGTTGGAAAAGTGTTATGGGCTTGGATATAAAATTCTTTCTAAAAGTGGATTTAATGAAAATATGAAACAAGGCAATAAGGATAATGTAAACTCTATCTCGTTCCTTTCTAAAACACTTTTAGGTTTACAATTTTCCTATCTTCATCTAATGCTCAATCATTTTCTATATTTATGACTTCTTGTGGCAAGTCAGCAAGATTTTATTTACAAGAGAGAGGAATGTCTACTACTACTTATCCTATATTCAAGCAAAAGAATAGTTTGTTCAGGCTCTACAAAGTTTACTAGATTACACCTCCTCTAACATGTAAGAAATTTTATAGTAGTCTCTTTTGGTACATACCATCAAGTGCTTGGTCATTGCACTAACGAATATCAAGCCTTGAGTAGTAAAATACAACTTATTGATTATGGTGCTCTTCCATGTGTTTTTTATTAGAGGTAAAAGTGTGTTTTGATGGGACCTAGAACCCAGTACAAAGCAAGGAAAGCTACAAAAAAGATAAACCCTAACCCAAAATAAACACCACAACATATTCTAAAATATGAAGATGAATACATACGCTGCATCAAATAGACAAGAAGGGTCCATAAATCCCTTTTACAACCTAGTTTTAACTAGGACCAAAAACCCTTAGAGATACATACATATCGCTTCAGCCAGGCATCGACAAACCAACCACTCATGGAAGACACCAAAGAGACAATATAAATAACCAGATTAATGGTGTCAGACACCATTAAACCCCTAATCATGTCAACTTGTTGGGACATAAAGAGAAACTTAGAATACCACCTAGCCTCTAGTAGAACAAGAGAAGCCAAGGAGCCCAAATCATCCAAGGATAGCTCCAGTAGCAAGAACCCCTTAGAAACATTTTGGTAACAAGAAACCAATTCCACAACCACCTCTAAAGGAGTGAGGTCCCCTCTATAGGAAAGGACATTACAAGTAGCAAGACCACTGCATCTAAAAATCACCAGCACCCTCCGCCTCCACCTCCATAGGAGCATTTCCCACCTCAATAGGACCAGTTGAGGGAGGTCCACTTCCATAGGACCAGAGGAGAAAACTAACACAACATCCACAAAAACAACTATAGCATCCTTTGGTAAACACTGCGCCAGAAACAAACTATGGATAAGGATAGCAAATAAGCACCAAATTCCAACTTAACAACACTACCATAAGAACTTATCTGGGTATCCAAAGAAAAAAACCCAACAGCATGTCCATCATTAACCAACTTCAGAGCCTTCACAAAAGGCCAAAACAACTAAGAAAATGAAAAATAGACATGAAGTAGCTCAACCAAAGAGAAGACCATAATCCTCCTCATTAGTCACACATCAACAAAAAGAGACACAGGCCAAAAGACCACCAGAGGAAAGGTCCCAAAATTATAATGAACAAGAAAATCCAACTCCCAAGAGGAACAAAGGGACCCAAACGTGAAGGAAATCAGGAGAAGGGCCATCATGAAAGAACACCAACCAACTCCAACATGCTATTCAGAGCTAGAGATGAGCCCAAACTCCCAACAACCAAATAGAGGGAAACAACACCACTCCTCATAGAGGGGACAAGGAGACCCCACAAGAAAACCACCAGACAAGCAGCAAGTAGAAGTGAGAGACAACCAAGAAGAAGCTAGATATAGACTAGACCACTAAGAAAAACCCTCAATCCTTCCTATTATGTCGAATAGGATCAAAATGAGGCCTAATATGTAGCCAAACTTCCTCAGAGAAACCCACACTCACCAATAGCATGTAAGGTAGCCAGAAAACCCAGTCCTCAACCACCGCAAAAGGAGCCAAACTAGAAGCCAAGGAAGGTGTGAACACCAAAACAAAACACAATCCATAATCCCCACACCAATCCCCAAAAAAAGGATAGTCAGGAGGAGAAAGAAAATAGGAGGCTAGAATCCTCTACCACAAGACAACAAGGCCATCAGCTCCAAGCCAAACAAGGTAGCCCATGCAAGCACAAAGAGAAGTCCACCTCCAAACATGAGTATCATCCAACCACTACAAACTAGGAGTCAACCAACAGAAATCAAGGCACACAACAACCAAAATCCAAAGAGACCATCCATGAAGACTCTTGTATAGGCCAAGCAACACCCATACCTTATAAAAGCAGCAAAAAACAAAGAGGCCCCCACCACAAGCAAAAAAGAACCTTTGTTTGTCAAGAAAAGATGCCTGACCAACAGGCCTATAGAGATAGGATAACAAGTCTCCAACCAAATCAAAAGCCTCTAGGAGAGACCCCAGAGAAACTACACCATCCTCCACCATGACCAAGAATGAGGCTTCTACACAATCTGCAAAAGCAAGCAAGCTAGAGCGAGGTTGAAACCAGCCATCCAAGTCCCCCTCATCCTCGTTCCCATCATCTGCTTCCCCTACAAATTCAAAACTATGTCCTACCACCTTCGACACCCTCACTACCCTCATTTCCTTCATTTCTCTCAATATTATGTTAATTATTTTAGCGCCCTTCGATGTGTTGATGCACCTAATTACTCTAATAAAAAATTATATGTATTCTATAGTGTTTCTCCTCGCTATGTGGCATTTACAATTTCATATGTTTTCTCATTTCCTTTCATGGTGGTATGATCTTAGGTGCAACCATATCTTCCATGGTAGCAACGTGATAGTCTCTTGTGTCATTGTCTTTTCCTTTTACAATTTGGGGGCAAGGATAACTAGTTTTGGGAGGAATGTATTATTTACAAGGATCCCCTCTTCCCCTTTTCTTCATTAAAATACCAACATAGCAATAATGTTGATATTTTAAGGGGGGGAAATTACCCAAATCCATTCCATAGAAATATTTTGAGATTTGACTTATTGGCATACCCCTTTGGTTGTGGTGTTGTTTATAGTACCCCATGAGGTGTGGTTATAAATTAGTTCCCTATGATGTTAAACCTTTGTGTCCTCCTTAAAGCATGATTGAAAAAAAAGTCCAAGGATTTAGAATAACAAAGCTTGCTTATTTATGAACTTGAAAATATTTAACATGGCCACCTAGCATAATACACTTTGCTTACTAGTAGAGTCTTGTGTTTCATGAGTGATTTAAAATGTCCTTATGAGAGAACCATTTTGTTTAAGCAACACATTTGATGTATGAAATTAGGTATTGGATACAAATTTAAGACTATTTTCTCTTTTCCTTACTAACTCAAATATTTTACAATACTAACCCTTAATTTTGTGTTTTATTATGATTACATTGTTTGTCATATACTTTCTATGTGTCTACTTTGCATCTTGTAAACAAAGATTTTGGTATCCAAAGGTTCTCTAACTCTTCTAGGGTTTTTCACCTAAAAGAAGAGAAATGGACCCAAAATGTGTAATTCCTACACTCAAAATTAATTCAAGGATAGATGCAATATGCCTAAATATGATGTCTAAATGTAATAAACTAAAAAAAAATGAGTATTAATGCAAAACCTAAGTTGTACAAGTTATTGGAAAACACAGTGATGTATGCAAAAGCACCTATAAATGAAGGTAAATTATAACATAAACTGATGAAACTGAAGGTGTGCACCTGTAGGCTGAAAAATGATGGAATAAAGGTCTAGAATCCTAAAAAAACCTAATGCAAAAGATAACTAGAACACTTGTTCCTTGATGTGGGCGACTTAGTCCTAGATTTGGAAAAACTACTTTGGGGCCTGTTTCGGCCAAATGGGTATCCAAATCTATTGAAACTTCCAAAAAATAGGTTAACTAGGACTAAGTCGCCACTATTGGTGATTTAGTCCACTTTTGAATTTCTAAAAATCCAAAAGTGGAAATAGAAGCCCTCGGTCTGCACTTCGATTCCTCACAGGTGTTTACTTTAGAAACTATGATTTTCGGACCTAAAAGTGACTTTTAGTGGATATTTTGGATTTGCAAGCAAGGAGAGGTCTTCAAAAAGTCTTCAACCTAATCTTCAATTGTTTTTAAAAACTCAAAGTACCTAAATTTGCAAACATACAAGGAGAGGGAAAGAAATGGTGAATGTTAGGGCATGGGGATTTGCCTTGGTCAAACACCATTTTAGGTAATTAAACCAAAATGAAGAAATAAGATAATGAAACATGAAACAATGGAGTTAGACACTTGCCATGATTATTTATCTTGATTTTCTACAACAATGAATGAAGAATTTGTCCTTGAATATCCTTGAAAGCTATCTTGATGATTTAGAATGTAAAAACCCTAATTGTTCGACTTGAGAACATGATGAGTGATGAGTGAATAATGAATGTGTTTTAAATTAGGGTTTATAGGATTGATTTTATTGTCAATTCTCCTAATTTCTTGTTAATTTGATCCCTAAGGCTGACATGGATGCTAATAAAACTTAAAATCCAACTTTTCCCACTCAAAGCTCAAAAATAACCCAAATGGGACTAATTTGCCACTCTAGGCAACTTAGTCCCATTTGGCAGGGACTCATTCACCCAAATGGTGACTTAGTCCCAGAAGGGACCTTTTGCTAGTTGGATTGTTTGGGAATGAAGAATTTTAATTTTCATGTTGATTTCATCGAGTATTTGATGAAATTATGCATTGGGATGTACAATATAAGACCATAGGGGCCTATTAAGGATTATGTAAAGGTAAATTAGGACTTGGTACACAAAATTCAATGTGAAAGTGTGATTAAATACACTTTACAACATTGAAATGAGGTCCACATAGCCTAGAAAGGAACAACATCCAATGTGAATGTGTAAAACACATTACAACACCATATTAAGATTAGGTTTAATTTACAATCCTCTTAGATTAATGTGAGAATGCAATTAAATACATGTTTTACAACATTGAATTAGGGAAAGATAGGTCCATTAATTCTAGAGAAGCGTGAAATTATTTTACAACACTTTATAACACCTTTACAAGACACCGTTAAATGCATTTTATTCAGTTTGCAAGGGTCCAAGACCTAATGTGGATGTGTAAAACACCTCAGAACACTAAATCAAAGCCTCATTAAGTCCAATTTTTTATTAATTATTCCCATATCAAGCAAGCAAAAAAGGGATACTTTTTCCATGTGCATAGTTAGCCCCCACTTTAGTGAGATGATGAACTTGCTTCAAACTCACACTAAAGTAGACATTATTGAGAGGGTTCTAGTCGTACCAGTGTGGATGGTATGGGATAACAAAGATTGAGGAGGTGGTCAAGCGCCTAGGATCCAAGATCCTACGTCAAACAAACATAAGCACAAGAGGACACACACAAGGTGAATAATTTACGGCAAGACAAGATACATGATCATACAGTGGAAAGAACTAGAAGTGAAAAGTGAAAATTAAAAGGTGGATCAAGCTTTGACCATTTGTCCAACACATTATGGATCAAATCTAGGTTTTTTGTCCAAAAACACATACTGACTTTGAGGTGACGAAACTCTTGGTTGTCCCCTGGGTGAAAATTCCCAAAAGGTGAGAAACATACACTCATGGTTGGTATGCACTCATAAACACACGGGTGGCTATGGGGAAAGTCATGCCTCGGAATGGGCTTCTTGCTCAACCATACCAAAGTTACATCTTCTAATAACTTTAATAAGGTACCACACAAAAATGGTCTTTGAGCTCTATGAGGTAAACAAAAATTCATATGATTGACACTCATAGACATTATAAATGGTGTAAGGAATCCTCAAAGGGATTTTTCTTAGTTTTTGCAAGGTCTCATCTTAGGGGACATTGTGCTTATTTCATCTCCAAGAGGGGATGTTCCAAAGAAGTATCACACTCATGGAGGGAATCAAGCCCAATGATACCACCAAGAAGAGGATGCATCACAAGAAGAAAGAAATCACACAATGAAACATGAAATGTGTCGATGTATTCTCCCATTGTAAAGCAGTTGCTAACACCATTACTATGAGAAATTTATTTAAATTAGAAGATATGAGAGCTTATTCAGGAAGCCCTATGCCAAGTCATATGTTTCCAATAAGCTACATCATGAAAAATCGTAGTACGTCACATGCGAACCAACTTAAGGCATGTCTTCCACATCCCAAGCTTTCTCTTATATGTTCATGAAAGGTTAATGACTAGCCAAAAGAGCCAACAATAGGTCACATACAATGACAAGGCTACTTAACCCCTTTCCCCCACTTACTATAGGACAAAGGTGAGCCAAAATGATTAACGAAATGCATGCTAGAGTGAAAATCGATATCAATTAGAGGAATGGGGTTCCCACTCATAGTGAAGGACACCAAAATCCTTAAAATGTTGGATTTTACTACTCAAAAGCCTTGAATTCATTAGTAGAATGACCATAAATTCTCTGATATGCACAAAAATAATTCTTGTAATAGAATTTCTTTTAAGTTCTTGGAGGAAGGGATATCAAGTCATCTCAGAGGAGTCATGCCAAAATACCGTCTTGATCAATGGTAGGTGTTCCTGTAGTTGGTGACAAAGATATTTCTTGCTTAGTACAAGATGTCATACTTATGCAAGACTCTCTAGATTGTGAGATTTTGTTCCCGCCTTTGTAGGAGGGTGTAAAATCTAACAAATTCAAATCATTAATGCTTTGCGAGATGAAATTTATATTAAGCATAGATTTCTTTGTTTGTTTAATGTTTTGATAACTTGCAAGGCCACTAGTTTGTATCAATTCAATATTCTTTATAGTTAAATTTGGCTTAGAAGAATGTAGTGTGAGAGTGTTGATGTTGAGTGAAGGCTTGGTGATTTCTATCAAAGGACAATAACCAAGACCATCATTTTTTTCTTGTGTGATAGGATCTATAGGGTTGTGGATACCTTGTTTGTTAGCACCACATCCTTTTCCACTATATCCAAGTTGTTTCATAAGCTTATATCCTCATCAGTAAAGATTTTTCATTGCTTTTGGATTAGGTGGTTGTTTGTTATTAAGTTCATCAAATTTTTTTGTGTAGTTTGCTTCTTTGTCTAAAGTGGTTGAGGTGGATGCTTTCGAAGGATTGTATGAGTTTTTTGTTTACATGGCTGCTCTTTTGTTCCCTATATTTGATTTTTTTTATGATCGTGTACTCTCCCATGAATGTTGTTGTGAATTCCAAGCAACCCCAATCATCATCTCATAGCTTTGTGTCTTTTTCTTTGTTTTGTTGCTACATGGGGTCCACATGTGTAGTTCATGTTGATCTGTTTAAGGGATTTTATTTGTGTTTCTCAAGCTATAATACACTATACGGCTCAGGATTGGTGTCAAGTGCGTATACTTTGTTGTTGTAAATGTACGGGTATGCGCAGGATCATGATGGGCAAAAAAGTGGCGATATGATGGGTATGTGTAGGGTATGTGGCTGATGACTTTTTTTTAACCAAAAATTGATTAAATGAAAATGGTTTTTAAAGGAGATTCTCAAATTTTGACCAATATAAATTATGCTTTACTTTAAATTTAATAAATAATTATTATTCATTTTCTATTTGAATTATGACTAAAGTCCTCATTGATAGGCTGATTGAAAAAAATCTATATCTTTCAAATTGTATCACATTTTTTGAATAGAAAACATGTGTCACATTATTTGCTTCACATACTATAGGATTAAAAAAATTAATTAATTTTAGGAAGCTTTGACCAAGTTAATGTGGTCATACATACAAGTTTTTATATTTTTTAAAAGTTGTAATAAAAAATTCATAATTAATTATTTACTTGGAAAAAAATTATTAAAAAATGTTCATCACATCGGGACATGAGTTCTCTACTTATATCTAAAATATTATAAAAAAATATTATCATTTTATTATGGTTAGGGTAGTTAGACAGACCCCTACTTATTTTTTCCCTGAAATTTAAGTGCTACTGCATTGAAATTTCAAATTTTCACCAAATAGATTTTTTTAAAAATAAACCTAGTAGCTTAAAAACTACATTTAATTTGCTACAGATTCTATTCTTACATATTTTTGAAATAATATAGATAAATTATTCAAATTTTTATGTCAAGTTGTCTAACTCTGATTTTTCTGAATTTTTCACCACTTAAGGGCTTGTTTTTTCCATGATGATCCTACACATACCTGTACTTCATTTTTTGATGAAGAGTGGAAGTAACACCATTCATTGCATGAATCCATAGTCTACCTAAGATGAGATCACATGAAAGTTCATGAGGCATAACATGGATTGGTGTGTTCAATGTGGCCACACCAACTATAAGAGGTATAGTGATCTCCTCGAGTGGTTTCTTTTCAACATTTTCAAATCCCTTAATAGATAAAGAATTAGGTTGAATGTTTGATTGATTAATGCCAAGCCTATCCAAAAGGCTCACACTACACACATTAAGGGAAGAACCAGTATCTACAAGAGTTCTCTTTATCCCTTTTTGTTTGTATTGAGCTATGATTAGGAAAGGACCATTTTGGTTTTGCACATCCAAGGAGGGGAGTTCACTTTGGTGGAAAAAAATGTCATTGTTGTGTCCTTGAATCATAGCTGCTATGTCAATTGGTTGCACATTAGACGGGATAGGGACTTTTGTAAGGCCGTTTGAAGCATAGTGTGATAGGTAGGTGAATTCTGAAGAAGATCCCAAAGGGATGTCTTTGCAGGAGTGCTCTTAAGTTGCTCAACAAGATCATACTCCCTTAATCAATGATAACATCTCTTGAAAGAAAACATGTTATCATGGAAAAGTAAAGAAAGTGTAATGCAATTTTCAAATGTGAAACAAGGTAATTTTTTGTTTACATTGTAAAACAATCTGAAAGAAAATGCAAATGTGAAATTAAGCAATGCATGAAATGAGCTAATTTAAGTTAGATCTAATGACATGCATGTTACACAAACTTATCCAACTAATATAGATGGGTAAGGGCAGCAAAAAAAATCTTAAGAATAAGGTTTTCAGCTCTGTAAATGGTAGTTTCAAAGCTAAATAGGAACTAAGTTGCGCAAGGTGGTGAATTATTCCTAGTAGGGAGTTTTTAAATATTTTTGAAATATTTTTGATGGATTTTAACTTTTTTTGCTGTATGATGTAGACCTAAGATTCCAATGCAAAATTTTATAAATTTTAAATGGTTTAAGATGCCAAATATGCAACCTATATGCACTTTTCGTTAATGCAAAATTTGAAACCTAGCATGCAAATTAATCCATGCAAACCCTGATTTAAGGTTAATGCAAGCTAGATATAGCATAAGGATGGAATCCTAATAAAAAAAATATGATGTTCTAAGGTCAGGCTCATGAAAAATGTAAACAAATATTTTGGTATCCAAAGGTTCACTAACTCTTCTAGGGTTTTTTAGCTAAAAGAAGAGAAATGGACCCAAAATGCGTAATTTATACACTCAAAATTAATGCAACAATGGATGCAATATGCCTAAATATGATGTATAGATGCAATAAATTAAAAAATAAAGATGATAATTAATGCAAAACCTAATCTACGCAAGTTTTTGGAAAACACAGTGATGTATGCAAAAGCACCTACAAATGATGTAAATTGTTACATAAACTGATGAAACTGAAGGTGTACAACTGGAGGCTAAAAAGGATGGAATGAAGGTCTAGAATCCTAAATAACCTAATGTAGAAGCCAACTATGACACTTGTGCCAATCTGGGTGACTTTGTCCTAGATTTGGAAAAACTACTTTGGCGCCTGTTTTGACCAAATGGGTATCCAAATCTATAGAAACTTCTAGAAAATAGGTTTAGTGTGACTAAGTCACTACTGTTGGTGACTTAGTCCACTTTTGAATTTCTAAAAATTTGAAAGTGGAAATGGAAGCCCTAGGTCTACATTTTAGTTCCTAACAGGTGTCCACTTCTAAAAATCTAATTTTCAGGCTTGAAAGTGACTTTTAGTGGATATTTTGGTTTTGCAGTAAGGAGAGGCCTTCAACAAGTCTTCAACCTAATATTCAATGATTTTCAAACCCTCAAAGTACCTAAATCTACAAAAACACAAGGAAAGAGAAATAAATGGTGAATGTTAGGGCATGGGGGTTTGCCTTGGTCAAATCCCCTTTCAGGTAATTAAACCAAAATTAAGAAATAAGACAATGAAGCATGAAACAATGGAGTTAGATACTTCCCATGATGATTGACCTTGATTTTCTTTAGCAATGAATGGATAATTTGTCCTTGAATGTTCTTGAAATCTATCTTGATGATTTAGAATGTAAAAACCCTAACTTACTTGACTTGAGAACATGATGAGTAATGAATGAATAATGAATGTGTTGTAAATTAGAGTTTAGAGGCTTTATTTTATAGGAAATCCTTCTAATTTTCCTATTAATTTTATCCCCAAGGCTGACAAGGAGGAAGCTAAAACTTAAAATAAAACTTTTCCCACTGAAAACTAAAAAATAAACCAAATTAGACTAATTTTCCACTCTGGGAAACTTAGTCCCACCTGGTAGGGAAACATTCACCCAATTGGGTGACTTAGTCCTAGAGGGGCCCTTTTTCTAGCTGGATTGTTGGGGAATGAAGAATTTCAGTTTTTATGTTGATTTCATCGGGTATTTGATCAAATTATTCCTTGGGTTACACAATATGGGGCCATACGGGCCTAGTAATGATGATGTAAAGGTCAATTAGGACTTGGGAAAATTCAATGTGAAAGTGTGATTAAATACACTTTATAACACTAAAATGAGGTACACATAGCCTAGAAAGGGACAACATCCAATGTGAATGTGTAAAACACATTACAAGACTAGATTAAGATTAGGTTTAATTTACAAGCCTTCTAGATTAGCCTTCTAGATTAATGTGATAATGCAATTGAATACATTTTACAACATTGAATTAGGGAAACATAGGTCCCTTAAGTTTACAGAGCCGTGAAAGTCTTTTACAAAAGTTTACAACACCTTTACAAGACATCGTAAAATGCATTTTATTCAGTTTACAAGGGTCCAAGACCTAATGTGGATGTGTAAAACACCTCAAAACACTAAATAAAGGCCTCATTAAGTCCAATTTTTCATTAATTATTCCCATATCAAGCAAGCAAAAAGAGATACTTTTTTTGTGTCCACACATTTTTGGTGTGTTTAATTCATGTGTTATGTAGGCTTGCTTCGTGTATTTTGTGTGTTTTCCTTGTGTATTTACTTTTGTGTGCATTTTTTTGGCTTTATGGATGTTATGTTTATTCTTTGTTTCTTAGCATTGTGAAGTGACAAGATCCTAAGATGGTGACTTGCGCACCCCTCAACTTGGTTTTAACTTGTCCCTTTGGCATTTTTATTCCATTAGTGTGAGCATGAATGTAAGATCATAATCTCACTAAGGTGGGGGTTAACTATAGTGTCAAAATTTGTCACTCTTAACAATTTCACACTAGGTTTTTCTCTCTCCTATGTGTTTGGACCTAATTGTGCATTTAATTTTGTAATTATGAATTAATTTACCATTTTATAAACATATATTAAAAAATTCAATATGGGAAATCAAAACATTTATTTAATATTTTCCCTTAACACTTTTAGACCCCTAAAAGGTGGATCCAGTATAGGGTTCCTTATGCCCTAGACCACCTATTTGGGCTCCAAATTTAAATATGTTGGTGTAAGTAATTTATTATTTTAATTTCAAATTTTATTTGTCGGCTAGTGGGATTTAATTTTTAGGAAATTAGATTAATTCCATATAAATAAATATTATTTTCACCATTTGAATTAACTATCTTTTTCTCAAGAGGAAATCAATATCTTTCAAAATCCAGTTAAGAGCATTCAAGGGAAAAATTATTAGCATTATTATAGCAATTTCATTATTGAAGTTCAAGGTTGTAAGAAATCAAGGTGAAGGAATCCATTATGTGTAAGGAGTTATCATGATCGATCATGCCAAATTATGAATATGTATTGAGTTATCCTCTACATGCTAGTTGTAGCAATCCATTGTTTTATGAGCTTACCTTTTACTGGTCCAAGCATTCAAGGTGTTCATAAATCAACCTTTTGTGGAAATTTGTGTCACATCTCTTCATCAAGGGTTTTCATATCAAGGTAACATTATCACTTTTCATGTTTGTCTCCCAGCTAGTTTTTTGATTGACTTTCTTGGTATTTTGTGGTTGGCTGCTGCTCTTTCTGGTATTTTCCTTTTTAGCAGCCTATTTTTTCTATTGGAATTTTTTGTCCTCTTTCTTTTATTGTAAACTTGGTGGTTTCGGGTCCTTGTAAAACCCATTTTTTCCTTTATTAGAAACATTATCACTTTTCATTAATTAATTTCAATCAATTATTGTTTATTTATTCTTTTCTTGATCCAAGGTATGCTCTCATGATCATTATCTATCACTATTTTGGAGGTAGGAATACCAACATGGGGTTTGACTTAGGCAAGCCCCTATATAGCGCCACCCTTTCCCCTATTTTCACATGTGAAGACTAAATCTAAAGATTTCAGCCAATGACAGTCTAGGGAAACAAAGTGTAGACCTTGACCTACAACCCAAAGTTTGTAGATATTAAATAGCACAACTTCAATATAGGGTGTCTGTGCACCCTAGACCATCCAATTTAAGCTAAAATTTATAGTTTAGGCTCCTCTCTATTATCACTTCTCAAATCCAAGTCAATTTTGTAACTCTCTATTTCCGTCTATCCAATAAATTATAGTTTCAAATCTAAGGTTATATGTCAAATAGGCTTTTCAAATCACACATCAAATTTATCATCCACACAACACATCACAAACATAAATCACTAGGGGATTAGCTCTCCATTGTAGTAGCAAGCTAATCATCAAATCCCTAGTTCGTCTATGTTCAATATTGAGTAAGTGAAAAGGGGATGATCGTAGTTAATCTAATTGGATCTAGGATCATATTTCTTACTAAAGACTATCTAATCATCAAATAATTGCATCTCTCTCCATCATCATCGCTAGTTATTAAAGGCTTCCATAATTTTTATTTATTAATTTTAATTGAAAGAGGTCTAAGTGGGTATTATAATTAATTTGAAGAATAAGTGTACTGGTTATAGTTCTATTGGATTGTATTAAATCAATCTCCTTTTTTCTTACTTGTGAAACTCCTATTGATAGTGGGAATTTATTTTAAAATATAACAATTTCATTGATTTGTGGTTGTGATGCCTTTCTTTAACTTTCATACTTTGATCCTTGACTTACAATTCTCCTATTTTCCTTTGACAATATAATTTTTTTATAGGTCATGATTTTTTATATTTAATGATTGCATTTTTTTGTATTGTCATCATTTTATAATCATGTATTCCATTCTACATCAAGCAATGACTCCTTCAAAATAAAACATGAGGTCTCTTTGATCTTTTGATCTCTTTCATGATTTTCCTATGATTTCTTCTACAACCTACTCTAATATCACTTTGAAGGGAATAGAGGGAAAAAAATGAATGGATAGGAAAAAAAAACCTTTTATTTACTTGTGAAAAATGATTCCAAACTACCCCAGCATATAGGTCTTCAATTACAAAGAATTTCTAGAATCTTATAATACAAATGACATGCAATTTAGAAAACTAATTGATAAATGTCATGCAATTAACAATTTAATAATTTATTCCTTCTAAAATTTTCTCATGACTAGAAGAAAAATTATTATTTTATTTCAAATTATTTCAACATTATCACAATACAATCAATGAATTAAGAACATATAGGAAATATATAAAAATGTGTATCTAAAAATATATGTATGTGAATGTGAGTAAAACTTTAAAAAAAGAGGTACCATTTATTACCATATACATATACCTAGATAATTACAACTTTAGATAATTACAACTTCACTTTCAATTCTTCTGACAACGAATCACAGTGTGGTGTGAATTTACAATTTTTTTGAAATTTATGACCTCAAAATTAGGTCACGGACTATCAAATTCTAGGTTTGGGCTTGTGGAAAGACTAGCCATATTTGAAGTCTCCCTCCACCATTTTTTTGGCATACAACTGCAAGGCTCATGCTAAATTCAATGTTTTATTTCTTATAAGTTTGCCCATTTGAGTGGTATATGCAGTTCAACCAAACAAACAGGTCAAAGTATTTCATTTAAAATAATATTTCACCTTAAGAAGTGGATTCATGAAGCTCAGTATAGATAATTAGTGTTATTCAACAATGAGTCACTGATATGGACATACAAATGACATGCTCTTATTTGATGCTAGTGTTTGTTATTATTTTAATCTATCTAATCATCAAACAATTGTATCTCTCTCCAAAAATCATCGCTATTTATTAGAGGCTTCCATAAGTTTGTTTTATTAATTTGAATTTAAGGAGGTATAAATGGGTATTATAGTTAATTTCAAGAATAAGTGTATTGGCTATAGTTTTATTCAGATTAAAATAATAAAGTAACAAGAATTTCATATGGATAATACATTATGATTCGTAATTTGTAATTTTAATTTATTTTGGGCACTACATTCAAATTTCATTTTTATTAAAAAATTATGTGATAAAAGTAATGACATATATATATATATATATTCTAAAATTTGTACTATTCATAATCATCATTATTATTAGCTTCAATTGTTAGTTAGTTTGCATAATTTTTTTATTCAAATAATAGAAATTATTTAAAAAATAATAAATTTTAGAAAATCCATAAGTGAGAAATTACATAGTTGTTGCAACCTAGAGAAAATTGGATTGCACATCGCTAATTATAAGATTTTCTATCATTTTTCTTGTTTTCTCTAAGTTAACCTTTTTTCTCACGTCAATGCTTGATAATTTTCCTAATATGAGGTTTCTACAAATCCATTTTCTAGCAAATCCCAAACATTTTATGAAAAGGAAACTCTTCATTTTAATTACCCAAAAATCATAATGTTTTCATTAAAATGGGAATTTGGACCTAAGTGAGGGTATTTCTCATTATCAAGCCTATGATTTGATTTTCTATGATCATTCAACAACTTCACATGCCTTTAGATGTATTATTTGCCTTTTCTTTAACTACTATATACCTTTAAAATATATTTAATCACTTTTTTGTAAATCGATCTCCTTTTTTCTTACTTGTGAAATTCCTATTGATAGTGGGGATTATTCTAAAATATAAAAATTTTGTTGATTGGTGGTTGTGATCTCTTTATTTAACTTTCACACTTTGATCCTTGACTTGCAATTCTCCTATTTTTCTTTAGCAAGAATTTATTTTATAGGTCACAATTTTTATATTTCTTGATTACAATATTTTTGTGTCTTCATATTTTCTAGCTACATCTTCCTTTCTAGATTAGGCAATGGTTCCTTCAAAATAAAGCATGAGTTCTCTTTGATATTTTGATCTCTTCCATTATTTTCATATTATTTCTTCTCCAACTTACTATAATGTCACTTTGAAGGAAGGGGATAGAGAAAAAAATAAATCTTTTGGAAAACACAAAACTTTATTTTATTCATCAAAAAGTGATTACAAACTATACAAATGTATAGGCGTGCAATTACAAAAAATATATATAGAATTTTGTAATGGGAATGATACGCAATTTATAAAACTAATTGATAAATATCATGCAGATACAAATTTAAGCATTTATTCTTTCTAGAATATGCTTATGTTTGAGGGAGAAATTATTATTTTATTTCAATTTATTTCAACACTATCCTAATACAATCAATGAATTAAGAGCATAGAGTGAATATGAATAAACTCTTTTATTTCCTTTCTGAAATTATTTGTTTCCATACTTGTTCTCAACATTGTTAGAGTCCTTAGAAGGACACTTAACAATAAAATATCCTACATCACCACAATAAAACATTTCAAGGGTAACTTACCTTTATACTTTTTTGAACCTCTTTGTAACTTCCCTACAAAATTTTCTTCCTTTTTATCTGGTCCAACATCAAAATCTAGATAAACTTGCTTCTTGTATGATCTAAACACAAGCTCTCTTTCAATGGATTTTTCACTATCAAACCTCATTTCACTCACAGTCAAGTTTCCATGTTATTCAATCATTTTTAAAGAATTTAGATCTTTATCTTCTTCAATAGTATAAACTTTAGAACCAAACCTTCTAGGAAGAGATCTAAGTACCTTTCTCACAATCATGATTTATTTCAATTCCTCATCAAGACCTTTAATCCAGTTGACAACTTCATCAACCTAGAGTAAGAATGTGGCAATGTTTTATTTTTCCCTCATTTTTAGACCTTCAAACTAGGCTCCATGAGTTTCAAGCTTTGCTTTTTTGACTTTGTCATCACCTTCATTTATTGTGTGTAGTTTATCCAATAATTCCTTTTGTTTCTTGTAGTACATATAACCTTCACAAACTCAGAGTTAGATAAACCATATAAAATAACATTCATAGCCTTAGCATTATCTTCACAAGCCTTCTTTCCTTCCTAGTCCCTTGGAAGGTTTTTAGGAATCTAATATCCATCTACAACTAATTGCAAACTTTCAAGACCTAGAGCCATCAAATATTCTTTCATCCTTACTTTCCAAAATGCATAGCTGGGTCCATCAGAGAGTTGTCCCTTATTTGTCGATAATCCTTTAAGAGCCACTGAGTGTGCCATCCAAAGTCTACCTCAAGTTATTAGGATGCTTAAAAGGAACTTGGCTTTGATATTCATTGAAGGGAACACAATCTACTTAGAGGGGGTGAATTAGTAGATCTACTCAATTTAAATCTCTTTAATTCAACACTTATACAAAATGTGAGGTGAAAAATTATTGTTGCTTATGGTTTTGGAAAAAGAAAAATAATCTTCTATACTCCACATTCAAGGAAACCCTAGAGATCTCAATCCAAGGATGAACTAGGGGAAAGAGATCTTCCAATAGGGTTTTCCTAGGGCTTGATTGTAAACTAAAGAGGGGTTCACCACCAAGCTAGGGCTCAGAAAGACTACTGAAATGCAAGATCTAATTTTTAAACCTAGTGATGCATGAAACTTGAGTGAATGACCTAGAAATGAATATAAATCAAAACAAAAGGCTATAAAATCAAAACTGTGCACCTAGAAACCTATAGAGGCTTGAATGAGTATTGAAAATATTGGAAATGTTGATTTTAATGTTTAGTGGGACTCATACACCAGTCTGGGTGATTTAGTCCCAGGCTAGGTTTTTTGCACCAATATTGGAATCTTACAGTATTGATGTTCAATCTCTAGAAACCTTGAAAATTGGCTAGACCAGGACTCATATGCCCAAGGTGACATATTAGTCCCAGTGTACTTTTTTTGAACCTGGTTAAGGTTTGATTCTGATCTTCAATCTCTTCTATCTCTACCACACTTTGTTTCTAGATTTGAAAACCTAATATTGGACTTGCATATGACATTTTTGGAAGATAGCAACCTTGCAAATGAGAGGAAAAATCCAACAAATTTCTCCAATTTTGTAACCTAATCTTCAAGGGGTCTTCAAGCTCCAAGACACCTAGATCTGCAATCATACATGTAGAGAGAGAAAAACCTTTTGTCTTAGTAAATGGGGGTTTTCCTTGGTCAAACCCTTTGAGTTGATTACACCAAATGATGTGACAATGAAATAAGGACATGAAAGATGAAACATGAACAATGATATCTTGAATGATGTCTCATAAATCAACAACCTAACATGAGGTGGCTATGAGGGATGTGGGTCTAGATCTTAAATTAGATGTAGAATAGTGCTTGATCTTGGATCTTGAATGCAAGATCACAACATTATCTCAAAAAAATTCTTAATGTTTGATAATCTTGACATGATGATGGATCTTGAACTACTACAACAATTGATGAAGAATTTTACCCTTGAAAACCCTAGAAGTGATCTTGTAAACTCCCCTGATGTTCTTGTGAAGTCTTGGAATGCTTAACTCTTGAGAGCTTGACTTGATAACATAAAGGCTTATTGAGATAGCGATTTGAGACCTTTTCTATATAGGAAATCCATCCAAGTGACCATTTATTAGATCCCATAGGCCGACATTCATAAAAATTTGAATTTAAAACCTTGATTTCCCACTCAAAACTCAAAAAAGGAGCCAAATGGGACTCATACCCCATCTATGGTCTATGGGTCCCACCTGGGTGGGACTCATACACCCTTGACATGGCATATGGGACCCATAGGGCCTTTTTGGAGAGATAAAGTGTTGGGGCGTTAATAAATTAAGTCTATTTGTTGATCTTATCGAGATTTTAGTTGAAAGAAGGCTTGAGTTGCATAATATAGGGTCTTAGGGGCCTATTCATGATGATATAAAAGTCATAAATGTAAGATGGCTCAAAAATCAATGTGAAAGTGTAAATAAATATACTTTACAACATCAAATTACTAAGGCAAAATTAGGTCTATTTGGCTTAAAATAGCCCTAAATCCAATGTGAATGTGTACAACACATTACATGACTAGATTAAGGAAGCATTAAGTCCAAGGGCCCTAAATTTAATGTGAAGGTGTAAATGAATAAACTTTACAACATTAAACCAAGGAAAAGTTAGGTTTATTTAGCTTAAAAAGGGCCCTAAATCTAATGTGAATGTAGAAATTACATTACAACACTACATTAAGGAGACATTAAGTTCATTTTAACATTAATCATTCTCAAATTAAGTGTGAAAATGTGAATGAAAAATTTTTTTGACACTACATTTAGCCTCCATTTTAGTGAGAGGATGAACTTGCTTCAAACTCACACTAAAGTAGACATTCAAGAGGGGTCCATGTGCACCAATGTGGATGGTCTAGGATCAAAAAGATCAAGGGAGTGCTCAAGCTCCCAAGATCTAAGATCCTACGTCAAACTGACATAAGCACAAAAGGAAACACACAAGGTGTACGGTATGCAGCAAACTAAGATACACAAACATGCAATGTCAATGACTAAAGGAAAGAAAAACAAAAATAAGAAAAAATAAAAAGGTGGGTCAAGCCTCGACTATTTTTCCAATGTGATGTGGATCAGATCTAAGTTATTTCTGCAAAAATGCATACTTACTCTAAGGAAATGGAACTTCAAGAAGTTTGTTGGGTGAGCAATCCAAGAGAGAAAGACACATACACATGGTCGATATGCACTCACAACGTAGGTGAGTTTCTAAGGGGTATTCATGTCTTGAATCAGTTTCCCATCAAACCATACCAAATTTATACCCATTGATAACTTGGATAAGGTGTCACGCAACAATGAACTTTGGGCTTCATGAGGCAAGCAAAACTTTGTATGCTTGAAACTCATGAACAAACCAAAGGGAACCAAGGCATGAAAAGTGTATTATGCAAGATGGCCATATAACCAGTGTTGTAAAAATGTGAAATAATGTAAGCTACATTCAAAGATATTTTTCTTAGTGGGACTCATACACCAATCTGGGTGATTTAGTCCTAGACTAGGTTTTCTGCACTAAAAATTCAATCTGGCAGTGCTAATCTAGAATCTCTAGAAACCCTAAAAATTTGCTATACTAGGAATCATATTCCCAAGGTGGAATATTAGTCCCAGTGTTCTTTTTTTGATGGTTAAGTTCTAATTTTGTTCTCCAATCTCTTCTCTCTCTACCACACTTTGTTTTCGGATCTAAAACCTTAATTCCAGACCTATAGATGACTTTTTGTGAAGATAGCAACCTTGCAAACAAGAGGACAACTGCAAAAAAAATTCCAAGTTTGTAACCTAATCTTCAAGGGTTCTTCAAGCTCCAAGACACTTAGATCTATAATCACACATGTAGAGAGAGAAAAAATTGTTGATTTGTTAGTAAATGGGGGTTTTCCTTGGTCAAACCCCTATGAGGTATTAAACCAAATGATGAGAAAATGAAATAAGGACATGAAACATGAACAATGAGTACCTTGAATGATGTCTTGTAAATCACCAACCTAACATGAAGTAGCTATGAAGGATGCATATCAAGATCTTGAATTAGATGTAGAACAATGCTTGATCTTGGATCTTGAATGCAAAATCATAGCACTAGCTCAATAACATGCTTGATTCTTGATAATCTTCATATGATGATGGATCTTGAATTTTTGCAACAATTGATGAATAATTCTTCCCTTGAATGCCCTAGAAGTGACCTTGTAAACTCTCTTAATGTTCTTGTGAAGTCTTGGAATTCTTAACTCTTGAGTGCTTGAATTGATATCATGAGGGCTTAATGAGACAATGATCTGAGACCTTGTTTATATAGGAAATCTATCCAAGTTATCATTCATTAGATCATAGAGGTCAACATTCATAAAATTTAAATTTAAAACCCTGATTTCCCACTAAAAACTCAAAAAAGGAACCAAATGGGACTCATATGTCATTTGTGGCATATGAGTCCGACCTAGGTGGGACTGATACACCCAAGGTGGCATATGGGTTCCACATGGCCTTTTTGTAGAGAGAAAGTGTCAAGGAGTTAAGAAATCAAGTCTATTTGTTGATCTTGTTAGGATTTTTGTTGAAATAAGCCCATAGATACATAATATAGGGTCTTAGGGGCCTATTAATGATGATATAAAGGTCATAAATGTAAGAGGTCTCAAAACTCAATGTGAAAGTGTAAATAAATATACTTTACAACATCAAATTAAAGAAAAATTAGGTCTATTTTTCTTAAAAGGAGCCTAAATCCAATTTGAATGTGTACAACACATTACAACACTAGACTAAGGTAGCATTAGGTCCAAGGGCCCTAAATTTAATGTGAAGGTGTAAATGAATACACTTTACAACATTAAATCAAGGAAATGTTAGGTTTATTTAGCTTAAAAGGGGGCCTAAATCCAATGTGAATGTAGAAAACACATTACAACACTAGATTAAGGTGGCATTAAGTTCATTTTAACATTAATCATTCCCAAATTAAGTATTAAATGTGAATGATCACATTTTTTGACACTACACAAACCATAAAACTTGAATCAAAATAGACACTCATAATCAAGAAACCACATAAGAACACACATTTGCACATGAGAACACCAGATATTCATGGAAAACTAAGATGGGAAAAACCATGGTGAGAAAATGAACTTGGATCTACTATCCAAATCTAGCCTCACAAAGTAGGAATATAACAACAAAATTTATAATATGAAGTAGGAACCAACCTACCGAAGACACCAATCCCCAAATGTATTTTTAGGCACCAACCTATTGGAGATACCAATCCCAAAATTTATTTGTAGGCACCAACCTACTAGAGAGAACAATATTCAATACAATGATCTAAGCACCAATTCAATGCGTAGAACACCAGTCCTATTGAATTACAACAATACAACTTGTAGATATCCAATGTGGTTTCTCAGATTACAAATAGTCTGAACTTGATTCAAACACTGTACTACACTCCTTAAGATTGTTTGATAAAGACATACAATTATTGTAATGTTTCACATTGAATAACACAAGCTCACACACTTCTATATTTACTTACCCCCTTCTCTTCAAGAATTCTTATAACTCATTGTACATCTACACAAATGTATGATGATTATATATAAGACATTACATTAAAACTATTCCATATCGACAAGGATCTGTAATTAACTAGGACGATATAAGGTGGACCTAAATTCAAATCACATGAAATGTGTAATAGGTCAGTCCTAAAATAAATTGTTCGCACCAAAAAAACATGATCTCATGTGTTCCCACAAGAACCTTAACCTAGAACTATTTTAGCACCACATGCCAACTTTGAATGCCACACACTACTAGCCATTGTGGTACAGTTCCACAACAGCAACTGGTTGACAAATAGCCACACAGAACCTTCTATAACTTCAAATATTTTTCCTAATTATCATCCATTCAAGAAAATTTAAAATATAATATGACTTGTGTAGACATACTCTCCATTCAAACTGCAAAGCCTAACTCACTTTTAGGAAGAATTATTGAACAAAATTGTATTACTAGAGAAATTTCTCTACCCTTAGAAACTAAACTAAAACATCCCAGATTAGACTTCTCAATCACTTTTTTCACCATGGACTGATGTAGTATGATACTACATAAAATCTTCAACATCTTTTATCAATATAGCTAGCAATATATACTCCCAAAACAAATCAAAATGATATGACTATACAATTACATTTAATTCTCACTTATCTTTTGATCATTAGTGAACACCTTTGATAAAAATGAACTCCATTGACATCAATAAATTTTGTTCCACAACAAATCAATTAAAAGATTCAATGTTCATGTCAAGTTCACAAAAATATAAGAATTAAAACCATAAGATAGAAACTAAAAGAACTTAAATCCAAACCTCAAAAATAAGTCAATGATGTTGATTCACCTTGAATGGATGTGGATACAATCTCAAATAGCATAACACTAAATAAGAAAAAGAGTAATATATTTGACAAAATATGATTGCTTAAATGTATGATGGATCTCAATGATGAAGAAAATGATCTAATTTATAGACTTAGGAGATGTGGATGAGGATTAGGACCTAAGATAAGTAGAAAATCAATGGAGTCGACTCAACTGAAATTAGACATATTCCATTTCACGTAATGAGAGGATAATATTGAATTTTTAATTAAAATGATGGATAAATATGCACATGAAGCTTCAAATTCAAGTGATGAGAGGATAACATTAAATTTTCTAATTAAAATGATGGATAAATGTGCACATGATGTTTCCAATTTCAATTTTAGTTAACTAAAGAATGAAGATGAAGTTTCTAAAGTACAAAAGAGTTAACTTGTGAGAGAATATTGAGTTTTTAAATACTAAGTTAACTGATTGGTGATGATGGAGTTGACTGAAGAGATGAAAAAGGAAATTATTTTTAAAAATAGAAATTAGATCACATTTTATTATTTAATTAAATGGATAAATAAATAATT
This sequence comes from Sequoia sempervirens, assembly GCA_007258455.2. NCBI lineage: Eukaryota > Viridiplantae > Streptophyta > Pinopsida > Cupressales > Cupressaceae > Sequoia > Sequoia sempervirens. The sequence goes on from VDFB02000363.1 coordinate 4,198,780, forward strand.
ATTAATTAATAAAATATTTTGATGTGATAAATGGATTAGAAGTAATAAATAATATGTGATAATTAAATGATAAATAATATTTTGTAATAAATTATTGTTAATTAATTAGGTGATAAATGATAAATAAGTATTATTGAATTATTATTAACTAATTAAGTGATAAATGATAAATAGATGCAATGAACATGACATGATAACAATTACGGTTTGGTGGAATAATTTAGGTGTCTACAAGTTGTATTGGTTCTTTTAGTTGGCACTTAGCTATTTATGGTTGCACCATTTGTTTGGGAGTTGAGCATCCTTTATATTGTTGGCACCTTTGTTTATGGCTAACCTAGTGCCATATTATTTAGAGGTTTCTTCTTTGTTTTAAAAGGTGTTATCTTTTCTTCCATTGTCTACACTACACTTTGGTGATTAACCATTCTTTTATTACAACTGTCATATTATTTGACATACAAAAAAAAAAAAGAGGAAAACACAATATAATTCTTATTGACTTGTGACGATAACATACCTACATTCATTGAACCTCAAAAAGAAATGCTTTGACATAGAATTCTTACATTATAAAACAAAAAAAATTGAAAACCAAAAAAATATGAAAAGAAACTTGTATAATCTGATGATACACTAGAACCAAATACTTTCATAACACTACAACCTACCTTTATTGAATATCCAAACCCAATCTTAATGATCACCCACATCATACATTAAAATATCATCTTCAACCAAATCAAATTACATAGGCTGAAACCCTTCATATCCCTTTCATTTATTAATTATAACATATCTAAATCTCTAATTCTTTCTTGACTTAACCCTAATTAAAGTGTACTTTATTTCCATGCAAATAATTCCTCTTAATATTAGAGGTACCCAAGACATGAACTATTAGACCGCTAGAGTGAGTCACGCAAACACCCCTATTATATCCAAAAAAATAAATAAATAAATAAAACTCACTGCTGTTGAACTTATGTTCCAACTAATCAAGTAGAGATTGGCAAGTTGAGGAAGATAGCTTTGCTCGCTTACCAAGCAGAGATTGACCACCAGTACCACCAATATGATGACACTGCAAGGGTTGAGTCAAACATGCAGTGGTCCCAATGCATTGTCAATAGCCTAAGCGACAAGAAAAGAGCCCAACTTGTAAATAAAAAGAACTTAAATAAGCTCCACTTGAGATGGCAGATATCATGTTTCCAGAATATGATTTTTTAGTAGTTCAGCTCGATACCGCTTTATCTGAAAATCAAATGGCTCACTGGTTTGTGCATTTTCAGCCTTTCCTTTTGCGTGCAACGAGTGCAAATTGATGCTCTTATCTCTTACAAGAGTGCCTTGTTTTTCCTTATCTCGCTCTTCGATGACAAGGTATCATTTATCTGTCCATATCAGTGATTATCTATATTGAGCTTCATGAATCAACTGATTCTTCAGCCGTTATTTTATTACGTACGCCAGAAAACCTAGTCTAAGCTTAGAGGCTAAGAATATTACCACCTGGTACGTAGAATTTTGATTGGTTTTGGATTTCTATAAATTGTATATTTCCACTTCTTAAGCTGAAATATCATTTTAAATGAAATACTTTGACCTGTTTGTTTGGTTGAATTGCATATACCACTCAATTGAGCAGTTGTATGCTTAAAAAAAGGTGGAGGGAGACTTCAAATCTGGCCGACATTTCTGCAAGACCAGACCTTGAATTTGACAGTCTGTGACCTAATTTTGAGGTCATAAATTTGAAAAATATTTTAAATTCACACTAGACTATGATTGGTTGTCACGAGAATTGAAAGTCAAAACTGTAAATATTCCTCGTAGATGATAAGTATTGAGTTTATAATTATCTAGAATTAATACAGTAGCCACTAGGTTTAATGGTGTAGTTTAAATAAACATGTTAATTTTTTCTATGAAATGTCTTCGGTATATCTATATGGTAATAAATGGTATTTTTTTTTTCAAGTTTCACTTTTTTTTTTTTTTGATTTTATTCATTTATACATATATATTTTTATATATTTAATCTTGTTCTATCTTTATATATACATATTTCTATATATTGTCTTTATCTATCATATTTATCATTAATGAGGAAGGCTAAGTATCTATTGATGGAGATGATGAAGACATCTATGGAGATCAAAAAGAGAAAGTTGTGTTGATGGCATTGGGAACTATTGAAGATACTACATAAATGAATTCCATAAATGATGATGAGGAAGTACGTCTTTTGGAAGAGTTACTTTGTGCCGACAAGGATATTAAGAGACTAAAGAAAATGGTTGATGAGAGAGTAGAGACTAAAGATAGTTTATCCCTGAAGATTGAGAATGTGAAAAGATGATCATTGGTCTAAAGGTTCAAGAAGAAGAAGAAAAAATGATTGAAGATATTTTAACTGAAAGGCTACTATTAAGACAAGGACTATGAGAAGCTGGAAGTATAAATTGTATCTCTAACCTAAAGGACCTTGACAAAATGAATCATTAGCTAATGATGAAGTTTGGGAAGAGTGTCGACAACGTGGATCAGATAATTGATAGCTAGACATATCCACATATCAAAAACGATATTTTTTTTTTATGAACCGAAGATCAAAGTGTTAGAACAACTAGTGAATCCTGCTAACAACATTCAAGAAGATATTGCTTCCGAATGCTAAAAGTTTGAACAAAGTGTAGAAATCAATGATAGAAAATTGAAGAATGATGGTTTCATTCGTTTGCAAAGAAAGAATAGAAAATTCATAAGATAAGCCTCAAGAGGACAAGGGTACAATATCAAGTTTAATCATTCTTTTTTTGGTTACTATTTTAGTTGCAATCATTTTGGTCATAATCTTGTGGATTTTATCTAAGAGCTTCACTAAGAAGAAATAGCTTTGTTAGTAGTAATTCATTTGTACCTTTATATAATTTCCATATCATTTGTCACGAGTGCAAAAATTTTGGACGCATTGCTAGAAATTATGGATTTTGTAAGTCCTCTACCAGAAATAAGAAGAAAAGGGTTAGAATGTTAGAGTTGTGAATCAAATAAAGTCTAGAAAAAGATACTAAAAGAGAAAAGGTTGGAGAGATACATGATAGCTCAATTACACTACATGCTTAAAGGGAGAAGAATTTGTGGATTATAGACTATGGATGTTCAAGTCATATGATTGAAGACAAAAGTAAGTTCATGAATTTTAAGAAATTTGAAGGAGGTTCTGGAACTCTTGGAAATTTTTCTATTTCCAAGATTATTGGTAAGGGTACTTTAATTCTTGGGCGGGGGCCCTAGCTCGGTTGGCTAAGTAATTTCGTTGCGGCTCTGCTAGTCACGAGTTCTAGTCTCCCCCCGTCCCGTGGTACCGGAGGGCGTGTCGCGCCAGCGCCGCCGGTCACGTTAAAAAGTTTACCAGGCGCACTGCAGTTTATAGGGGGTCGTGCTACCCGATTCCTGCAGTCTAAAAAAAAAAGAAGGGTACTTTAATTCTTGATGGTGGTAAGAAAAAACTCACAATGTTTTGTATGTTTAAGGATTAAATCATAACCTTTTGAGTGTTCTAGTCAAATATGTGACAAAGATGACTAGCACTCATTTAGCGTTAAAGGTTGTGAAATATAGAAATCCATTACCAAACAAGTGATTGTGGAGGAAAGAAGAATTGACAATGATATATATCATCTCAGTGAGTTGAATGGAAAAAACTATCTTACTGTATAGAGAGAAGAAATTTGGCTTTGGCATAAAAGATTGGGACACATTAATTTTGATGACATTGTGAAGATTAGCTCAAAAGGAATGGTTTGGGACATGTCAAAGATCAAAAAGCCTCAATCTACAAGCTACAAACCATGTCTTGAGAGAAAATAGATAAAGTTGAAATTTTCTACTAAGAAGTACTCTACATCAAATCCATTGGATATGTGAAACATAGATTTTGGGAACCTAAATGCTTGCTCTAGCACTTCTAGGGTTTTTCACCTAAAAGGAGAGAGATTTAGGTCCAAAATGCTTATATAACACTCAAATTAGGATGTGTACAATGTGATATGATGTAAATTAACTTAAATAAATGCAATTAATTGATTAAGATGAACTAAGATGAATGCAAAGGTGTAATTTATGCTATGTTTGATAACACATTATGATATGTAAGGAACTATGAAAATGAAGGAATTATGCAAAACATAAGGTATAAGGGTAAATCTGAGTGCACCTAGATGATGTGTGAGTTTTTTGGAATGTCTAGAATGTTTGTGAAATTTATTGTTTTTTAACAGTGGGAATCATTCGCCCAAGGTGGTGAATCAGTCTCCTACTGATGAAAAACTATCGAGAACTAATTTATGTCTATCAAGATATGAAATCTGACAAAACTCAAGTTTCCAGTCCTAAGGTGGGACTCATTCGCCACAGGTAGTGAATCAGTCCTCTACCAATTTTTTGAAAAACTAGGAGACAACTCTACAACACTGGATTTGTGAATGTCTGCTTGTTGGGTTGCCAAAGTCAAATCTACAGAAAATGGATAAATAAGTCTCTCCAAGCTTGAATTTGACTTATGTTGACTTGAAGCACCTAGTTGACATGAAAATCAATCTTCAACACCTAATAACCTATCAAATCTGCAAACAAAAGGCTACAAATACACAAGCAAAAGGGGAAAAATGATTAGGGTTAGTGAATAGGGGTTTGCCTAGGTCAAACCCCACATTTGGTAATTAAACCCTTGAAAAGATAATGAAATGCAAGAGAAAGATAAAGTAATAACATTCAAATGATATCAACTCACCTAACTCTTGATCTTGTAATTCTGAAGTAATGTCAATGGTAGCTTCAAAGCACTTGAAAAGATGTTGTAGAATGCTTGAATGCTTAAGTGAATGAGGAGATTGTATGAGATTATGGGAGGATCTAAAATGAGATGAAAATTTCCTATTTATACAATTCTTGTGCCTTACTATCCATTCATACCTCATCACAGGACGACATCAAGTAATTTTGAATAAAATCCCGAAAGGAAATTTGAAATATTTTGAATTTGGGGCCCAAGGGGGACTCATTTGCCACCCATGGCGAATGGGTCCCACCTAGGACCTAAAAACAAGTGTCGAGAATAATGTTGTATTTAATGTTATTTGTTGGGATAACATTCAAAAATACACTTAATTAAGTCATATCAGGGCATAAAGAGACAAAATAAAGCATGAGAAGGGTATACATATGGAAGATGTGCCTAGAAAAGCGTAAAGGCTTGTTACAAGGCTTTACAACACTTCAATATAGGACTTGATGATGAGTTAAAGGGTGATTTTTAGGTAAATTGCATTAAATAGAGTCTAGAAGAATGTAGAAATGTCTTACAACACTTCACAACACCTTCACAAGACATCCTTCTTTCATTTTTAGTACCTAAATAAGCATGTTCAAGCCATGATACAACATAAAATCAAAGAAACACAGTTCCAACACCATGAAACAAGAACTAAAAGGCCATGAAAAATGAAAAAGGACCATTTTTCTACAATACAATATGAACCATATGGATCTCTACAGAGCAATGAGGACAAAGAGTCTATAAGGTGATAGGTATTTTATGATGCTTATTGATGATTAAACTAGAATGAGTTGGATTGATTTTTTAAAAGAAAAATTAGAAGCATTTGATAAGTTTAAAGCATTCAAGGCATTATTTGAGAATGAAACTAATAGGAAAATCAATGTTCTATGATCAGATAGAGGTGGAGAATTTAAATTTGACCAGTATGATGAATTTTGTGAAGAGCATGGGATCCTGGGGTAATTTTTTCCTTCTAGGCTCTGCAACAAAATTAATTTGTAGAAAGGAAGAACTAGACCATATAGGAGATGGCTAGAACAATTTTGAGTCAAGCAAGTTTACTACATTTGTACTAGAGAGAAGTAGTTTAGACAACAATATATATTATAAATAGAGTTCATCTGACCTAAGTCTTATAAGATACCATATGAGTTATGGAGAGGAAGAACAACTTCATTCAGACATATTTACGCAAGAGGGATCTCTTTCCCCTCTACCTCACAACCATTCAAAAAACTCAAAATAAATTCTCACAACAAAAACAAAACTTCCAACATAGTTCCACAACCAAAACTATTCACAATTAATTCAATCTAAAAAATTTCGTTTGTCAATTGATAAAATAAAATAATACCCAAATGGAGAAATAAACTCCAATTTCAAGCTTACCAAACTCACATTCAAATTAATCTCAAATAAATTTATTTTTCATACAATTTGTAGGAAAATTACATTACAGTTTATGACATAGTGTCCACCTATTCTAATTAACTTTACATACCTGATCTCATCCTCATTGAGGACTAGATATTTCTTTCACATTCCTCATGGTCTATCCTTTCATAGGCTTCTTTCTCTCCTCTACCACAATGCTTCTCTTGCCCCTAGAAAAACACATGCATCCCCTCGCTCATTTCTATTTCTTTTTATCTATAAACTACTCCTTTATCCACCCTGAAACTCTTCTTCCACCATCCAAGCTATGCATTCATTTCCTCCCCCTTTCTCATCGTAACCTTCTTCCACTTGGTTTTCCCCCTTTAGATCTTTTTTTAATGCTACCTCATGCCTATTTATTGTTCTTCACTTATGTGCTCCACACAACTTTTTATTTCTTTGTGTTTCTTTCCTTCATTAGTTATGGCTAAGCGACCCCCTCCTACCCTTTGAACTACATTATTTTCCATTATTTAAGTATGATATCCCTCTCTTTATCAACCTTCCATATGTCCATCGACCTTTTCAAATCCATCTTCTATTTGTTTCATTGAGCCATATCATTTATTTGAAGATGAAAAGGAATCTTTGAATTTCAAAATTCTAGATTAGAATGTTAAAATCGACCTTTCTCCCTTAAACTATATCATCCTTTTATTTATGATGTATATTTGAAAATTAATGCACATTCTTTTCTTGTTTTGTTTTTCTCTATTTTCATTTTGGTTGACCTCAGAAGTCTATCATTCTCCTCTTTAAACCATGGCCTTTCCTTGAAATTTATTGATCCTTCTTCATTGAAGGTGAAAAGACATAATAAAAACCTCCCTTTTCAAGATTTCATGTATCTTTCAAAAGTAAAACTGGTCTATTCATCTCCCAATTGAATTTTAATTCCAAATCAATACCTTTGCATGTGTTGAGTGATATAGTTGAATGTTCAATAATTCATTTTGTGCATATTCTAAACAATATTTCCCATACATGTATGCCTAGCAGTAGAAAATACATCTAACCAAATTCCATTGGCTATGATAGACATTGGCAATGTGAAGGAATTTGACTTTACATATCAATCGATTAAAATTTAAACTTTCCCTTTCACCCTTCACAATTGTTCGAGATATCATAGAACAAGATTTAATAAGGGGATACTAAACAAAAAAAAGTTGAAGATGAGAGATGACAAACCAAAACCAAAACTAAAGCTACAGAAAGAAAATCAATTATTTTTTGCTTGGTGATGATTGCTCTTTCACCCGTGTGCTCCTCCACTAGACATGTCAGGTAGAAAGATTGTAAGTATGGGCTCACAATCACTAAGTTAAGTAGTTGTACTACTCTTCTAGGTTGCCATAAACCTATAGAAAACTCCTTCACTATCCAATTGTTGAAAATTAATCCTTCTTCTACTTTTTTGAGCATTGTGTTGGAACACACACTTCTCTCCAACAACATAGCATCTTCCTCCTTTTTCCCTTCATGGACTTATGTCCACCAAAGCTTGACGTCCTTCAACAAATTATTTCCACACTCATGTCCTCTCCTATGGGTTCAAACCCACCTCTAACTATCCACCTCCACCAAAAACAACCTGTAACATCTTCAACCATATCTACACAAAACTACACACCATCTACTACATGGTATTCTACTTTATTCATCTCACTTTCTATCATTTCATCTAAAAATGAAATAACATCACAAAGTTGTTCTACCTCATTTGTACTCATAGATGCAACATTGAACTTCACTATGACATATTCCACCTCCTCGTTAGCTACAACTTCTCACTCTTCTTTCTTTGCTACATCAACAATCTTCATCACCCACTCTTCCTCAATTGTTAGCAAAATTGCCAAAAAATCCTCTTCACCATCTACAGTGACCTCTTTGCTTCTCACCTCAGTCCTTTCTACTTCTCTTGTCATGCCTTCCTCATGGCATGTCTCAACTACTACTTCTATGATAGGGGCTACAATTTCCTCACTCTTCTTCTCACTTTTTCCAACATTCTTTTCAACTTTTCTATGAATCATCTTTTCCATCACTACACATATTTCATCCTCCACATTCTCCCAGTATAGCTCCAAAAATAGTATTTGCACAGGTCTCCTCATGACCCAACCCATCTTGCTACAATTATTGTCACTCTACAAAAAAAATAAAATTACGGCTTTAAGCTCTCTGCTTTTCAAGACTCCTCTACTCGCAAGATCCCTCTCGAGCTTCTTGTTTACTGATTCACACACTTTCCTCTCAATGCAAATTGCCTCTCGATCAGTGATTTTTTCACACCACACCCGCACGTCCTACTAGATCCTCTCAACTCTCAAGACTACTCGCTTTGATACCAATTGAAACAAGAGGGACCTCTTCCCCCTCTTCCTCAAAACCATTCACAAAATTCAAAATGAATTCTCACAACAAACATAAAACTTCCAACATAGTTCCACAACCAAAACTATTCACAATTAATTCAATCTGACAATTTTTTTTATCAACTAATAAAAGGAACTTATACCCAAATGAAGAAACAAACTCCAATTTCAAGCTTATCATACTCACATTCAAATTTATCTCAAATAAATTGCTTGTTCATAAAATTTGTAGGAAAATTGAACTTCAGTTTATGACATAGTCTCCACCTATGTTGATCAACTTTACATACCCTCTCATCCTCCTTGAGGACTGGTTGTTTCTTTCACATTCCTCATGGTCTAGCCTTTCATAGGTTGATTTCTTTCCTCTACTGCAATGCTTCTCTTACCCCTAGAAAAATGGATCCCTCCCCTCACTCGTTGGTATTTCTTTTTATCTAAAAACTCCTCCTTTATCAACCCATAAACTATTCTCCCACCATCCAAGCTATGCATTCATTTTCTCCCCCTGTCTCATCACAACCTTCTTCCACTTGGTTTACCCCCTTTAGATTTTTTTTTTAAATTTCTCCTCATTCCTACCTATTTTTCTTCACTTATGCACTCCACAAAGCCTTTTATCTCTTTGTTTTTATTTCCTTCATTAGATATGGCTAAGCGACCCCATGCTACCCTTTAAACCATGAGATCCCTTTCTTTAGTTCACTAACCTTCCATATTTTCATCCGCCTTTTCAAAACCATCCCCTCTCTATTCCATCGAGCCATATCATTTATTTGAAGATGAAAAGGCATCTTTCAATTCAAAATTTCATATTAGAATGTTAAAAATCATCTTTTAGATGAAAAGGCATCTTTCAATTCAAAATTTCATATTAGAATGTTAAAAAATAACCTTTCTTCTTTCAACTATATCAGCCTTTTATTTAACATGTATATTTAAAATTTTATGCACATTCTTTTCTTGTTTTGTGTCTCTTTATTTTCATTTTGGCCGACCTCACAAGTCTACCATTCTCCTCTTCAAACCATGGTCTTTCTTTTCTTGTTTTGTGCCTATTGGTTATCGTGCTAGAGGAAAATTGGTCGACTCTTCTCCCAATTGAATTTTAATGCCAAATCAATACCTTTGCATCTACCAAGTTATATAGTTGAATTTTTGACAATTCATTTTGTGCATATTCTACAATCATTACACTATGCTTCCATATTTTGTAAACATGTGTAGCAAATACAACATTTGAAAAAATTACATTGGCTACAACGGATGCTAGCAAAGTGAAGGAATTTTACTTTACATATCAATCGATTAACATTTAAGCTTTCCCTTTCACCCTTCAAAATTATTTGAGTTATCATAGAGTGAGATAAAATAAGGGGATACTAAACTCAAAGAATTTGAAGATGAGAGATGAGCAACCAAAACCAAAACCAAAGCTACGAAATACAAATCAACATTTTTTTGTTTGATGTTGATTGCTCTTTCACCCATGTGCTCCTGCACCACATCTCAAGATATTTAGAAGAAAATGCTACATCAAAAAGGATGAATAAAATTAGTTAAGTTTGACTCTACATCTGATGAAGGTATTTTTCTTGGTTACTCTATCACAAGTAAAGCATATAGATGTGTGGACATTAATTTTGGGGTGTCCAAGGGTTCTCTAACTCTTCTAGGTTTTCACCTAAAAGGAGAGAAATAGGCCCAAAATTCTAATGTCTTCACTCAATATTAATATAAAATGGATTCCATATAACTAATAATGATGTCCTAATGCAACAAACTAAAAAATAAATGAATTACTAATGCTAAACCTGAGAAATGCAAAGTGCTGAAAAACACAGTGATTTATGCAAAAACACCTAAGAATGCAAGTAAATAATAACAAAATTAAATAGAACTAGAGAGGTGCACTTGGAATATGGAATCTGATGTAGAGAGGCTCCAGAATCCTATAGAGTTGACTAAAAATGTTGACTGGGACACTTACGCCAAGCTGGGCAACTTAGTCCAGTTTCAGGCAAAATCTACTAGAACAAGAATCTGCCAAATGGGTACTCAGAAATGTGAAAATCAATTTTGAGGCCTGGGAGTGGGACTAATTCACCATAGATGGTGACTTAGTCCACTTGGGAATTTCTGGATAGGATTATGTAGTTTTCGGTTTACACTTGCTTTTCTGACAGGTGTCTGGATCTAAATCTACAAAAAATAGACAAAAAAGGGTCTCCAAGCTTCAACAAGGGCTTTGTTGACTTTGATGACTTTGATGAATTGAAAACACCTTTTTGGCACTTTCCTCTTTGACAAATCTACACACAAGGTCTACAAACACACATGCAAAGAGGAGAAAAAGGGTTAAGGGTTAGAGTATAGGGGTTTGCCTTGGTCAAACCCTAGTTTGGTAATCAAACCCTAGATAATGAAATGAAATAAGAAGAGAATGATAAATAAACAACATGCAATTTCATAAACTTACCAAACCCTTGATGTGTAAAAGTAAATATATGCAATGAAGTGCTCCAATGGATGACTTGATTATGGTTAGAGTGCTTGTATTCTTGAGAATGATTAAGTGAATGAATGCTTGAATGATTGATGAATTAGGAGATTGTAGGAGACGTCAAATGAGGGGAAAAACCCTTATTTATACTTGATTTTCCATTATTTCCTGAAAAATAACACATCATAGGTTGACCTCAAGGGTAAGAGAATAAAATCCCCCCAAGAAATTAAAACTATTTTGATTTTTTTCCCAGTGGGACTAAATTTCCCTAGGTGGCGACTTGGTCCCACTAGGGAAATTTCACAGGGTTTTAAAAATTAAAGTGCATTAAATAATATCTAAAGGGAATATCCTCAAAAATATACTTAAGTAGGGCTGAAAAGTGTATTAAGAGGTCATTTAAACATGAGAAAGGGTTGAATTAGTGAGGACAAGTCTAGAAAAGTGTGAGAGTTAGTTACAACTCATTACAACACTTTGAAATAAGACTTGGTAAGTGATAAAAGGTGATATTTAAGTGAATTATAATGAAAGGGTCCTAGAAAAGTGTGAAAGTGGGTTACAACACTTCACAACACTTTTACAAGACAACCTAGAAGTCTTAATGATTCACAAGGGTCCAAGACCTAATGTGAATGTGTTGGCCACATTACAACATTAAATCTAGGAAAAATCAAGCCAAATTCCATAAGAAAGACTCAAGTGAGCATAAAAATGTCAACTATACATTTTTTGGCAACACAAGATGTTACAGTAAGAGGCTAAAGAGTATTGTAGTAAGTGAAAACGTGAGAGTTGATGAGACCATTTAGTTTACCAAAATTCTTGAAGAAAATGATGAAGGTCTAATATATAGCAATTTGATGAGGACTCAAAATTTGATTATGAGAATACTGTTACAAAGACTCCAACAAGGTATGTTTAAAAAAATCACTTAAAATATAAAATTATAGGTAATAAGGATAGTGGATTATAGATCTAAAGAAGAATTTAAAGAGCAAATAACCAAGTACATTTTGCACTATTATCAAAGATTGAACGAAGTTCTTATACAAAGCAAAGAAAAGAGCAAGGATGGATAGATGATATGAAACAAGATATATCTTAGATAATGAAGAATCAAACTTGGGAATTGGTTACAAGAGCTAAAAGCAAGAATGTTATTGGTACTATGTGGGTCTTTAGAAACAAACTGAATGAAGATGGAAAAGTGATTTGGAACAAAGCCAAAATTTTGTGTAACGGACATGCTCAAGTTGAAGGAATTGGTTTTGAGGAGACATTTTCTCTGGTAGCAAGACTAGAAGAAATCATAATGTTTTGGCTCTTTCAACATTCAAAAATTTGAAGGTGTATCAGATGGATGTGAAGTTTCCATTCATAAATGGATAGTTAGAAGAAGTCTACATTGAGAAACTAGAAGGCTTTCAATGCTTAGATAATTTGAATTTTTTGTGCAAGCTAAACAAGGATCTTTATGGACTTAAATAGGCTCTTAGAGCATTCTAGGTTGGACAAGTATCTACAGTAGCAAGGTTTTCAGATAGGCAGTGTAGATAGCAATTTATACATAAAAATAGAAGGTGATAAGTTGTTGATTTTTGTTGTCTATTTTGATGACATTATCTTTGGTAGAAACAATGATGATATGTGCAAGGAGTTCTAGAATGCAATGTAAAGTGAGTTCAAAATATCAATGCCTAGTTAATTTTCTTTCTTTCTTGGTTTACAAATTTCTCAATCAGATAGAGGCATATTCATTTCTCAGATTAAGTACATAAATGAAATGTTAAGTTCAAGATGGAAGAATGTAAACCAGTGAGTACACCTATGGTGACCAAATGCAAGTTGAGTAAGGATGATGAATCTCCTCTAGTAGACCAAACCTTGTATAAATCCATGATTGGTAGTTTACTAGATATGTGATTGCATCTAGATTGGATATAATATAAGCAGTTGAAATGGTAGCTACATTTTAGGCAGCACCTAAAGAGACTAATTATGTCAAAGCAGTAAAGAGAATATTTAGATATCTGAAGGATACATTTGATTTTGATTTTTGGTATCCAAAGAGTTAAAATTTTACTTTGACTACACACAAAGATGTAGGTTAAAGGTAGGAATTATAGATGACCAAAAGACTACAAGTGGTAGAGCATTCTTCCTTGGTGATAGTCTTGTGTCCTAGTTGAGAAAGAAGTAGGATTCAATGTTCTTATCTTTAATTAAGGTAGAATAAATTACAACAGCTTCATATTGCACTCAAATTTTATAGATGAAGTAGAATTTGAAGGAAATGAAAATTGAGTTTGATGAACCCATTTCTATTCTTTGTGATAATACGAGTGCCACAATTTTTTTAAAGAATATAGTAATGCATTCTAGGAAAAAGCATCTTGTGATAGTATAATTTTCAAAGGGAGAAGGTTACTAAAAAGGAGGTAAATATGGACTATGTTGAAACCAAAGAGCACGTAGTAGACATGTTCACAAAACCACTTTCTAAGGTGACTTTTGAGTTTCTCTAAAAGATGTTGGGAGTTGCTCCTCCCTCCTCTTGAATCTAGAGGAAGCACAGGTTGAGGGGGAGCTTTGTCTCCCTACCACAAGAATGCTTGGTGGTCTTACAGAATGTTTTTAGAAGTAGTATGGCATGGACTTGAGGTGAGTATATCTAGGAAACATTTTTTTGGATTATGCAGATTGCTAGAAATGTTTAGTGATGATGTGAACGAGGTTTTAGTTGACCATTTCCATTGATGTCAAAGGGGAAGAAATGAAACTCAAAATTATATATTCTCTAAGGGGGGGAAATGGAACTAAAAATGAGGTAATTTTCTAATTCAAACTATATTAGATATGTCTTCTTATGTTCTCAGCATTTGGGTATGTGCAGGATCATGATGGGCCAAAAAGTGGCAATATGAGGGGTATGTGGCTGGTGACTATTTTTTTACCCAAAATTCATGAAACGAAAAGGGTTTTTAAAGGAGATTCTCAGCTTTCCATTGATATAAATTATTCTTTACTTTGAATTTAATAAGTAATTATTATTCATTTTCTATTCAAATTACGACTAAATCCTGTATTGATAGGTTGATTGAAAAACATCTATAGCTTTCAAATAGTATCATATTTTTTGAATCCAAAACATGTGTCACATTCTATGCTTTGCATACTATAGGATTAAAAAAATAAAAATTGAATTTCATGAAGTTTTGGCCAAGTTAATGTGGTCAGACATACGAGTTTTTATATTTTTTTAAAATTTGTAATAAAAAATCATAATTAATTATTTACTTGGAAAAAAATTACAAAAAAATATGCATCACATTCAAGCATGAGTCCTCTACTTATATCTAAAATCTTATAAAAAAAATTATCATTTTATTGTGGTTAGGGTGGTCAGACAGACACCTACTTCTTATTTTTTCCCCGAAATTTAAGTACCATTGCATTGAAATTTCAAATTTTCACCAAATAGAATTTTTTGTTTTTAAAAAAAACCTAGTTGTTTAGAAACTACATTAAATTTTCTACAAATTTTATTCTTACAAGTTTTTGAAATAATATAGATAACTTAAATTCAAATTTTTACAAGTTTTTGAAATAATTTAGATAACTTAAATTCAAATTTTTACGTCAAGTTGCCTAACTCTGATTTTTTTGAATTTTTTGCCACTTAAGGGCCTATTTTTTCCATGATGATCTTGCACATACCCATTTTCCTATTTGTCATCAATGATAAAGGGGCATATTGTTGAACAAAATTTATCATTAATGTCAAAGGACTTCATTATTGTCAAAGGTATTCACTGATGATTAGAATTGTTAGATACAATAAACCAAGAGAAACATCTACAAATAAACCTTCACGAATGAGTGAGAGAAGCACATAGGCTATTTCACAAGAGAAAACAAAAATGAATGAAATGAATTACATATTGTACAAAGTGCCTGAAAAAGGCATGAAAAGTGGGTGACGAGTGAGAAACTTCCCAGGATGGGAAAAACTACTCAAAAAACAAATGCACAATTAATCCTAAGTTAAAACATTAACTCACTAACACCCCCCCCTTAAGTGCAAACTTAGGAGGAATGAAGATGCAAAATTGCAAAAATGAAATATGGGTCCCAACTATACAACCATGTGTTAGGTACCCATTTACAATGTAATATCTCACAACTAGAGAAAAGAAGAAAAAACCTGTGGGAAAAAACCCCTCCCGAAAAGAGAGAAAAAAAAACAAAGTAAGATGCATGGATGGAGGACTCAATCACATCCCCCAAGGACTACATACACCATATATATACAATCAATGATCCCCCCCATAGGAAAGAAAAGAGGAGATATCATATCCCCCCCATAATGAAGAAGCTCTAATGATGATGAAATATGATTGAAAACAAAAGATGACCGAATGCTTGCAAGGAACTCTTCTCCCCTTAGGAAGAAACAAGTCAACCAGGTGATGAAGAAGAAACTCCATGTCCAAATGAACAAAGCAAGGAAATCTCCAAATGGAATAATCTTTGTCAAAAACAACCAAGAAATGTGACGAATCAAATGAGAGTGAAGGATCTACAAATTAAACGTCCAAAGAAAATCTAGATGTATCAACTACCATGCTAAAATTTTCATCAAAGAGGAGAGAAATCCCATCAAGTATATCTCCCAAACTTGCAAGATGAGACTCCACAAAAAAATATGAGATGCCTACCAAATACTCATCCATTAAAACAAGATCCAAGGGATCAAAAATATCCTGAGCATGTGCTAAAAAGATCAACCTCTGAAGCAATAGGAGATGTATCAATAGGAGTCTAAAGAACCCCCAAATTCAGATGACCAATTTGTCCCATGTAATTGATGTTAACACTAGCAAGCGGGGTACGAGGAACATAGTCATCATCATCAACAAAATGAGAGAAGGTATACAGATGGGACTCATGATCAACATTACCAACTATAATGACTTTTCCAGTGTTAGCCTCTCTGATAAAAATAGAATCTACTGTGAATTCCATAGTCTTCGGTACCTCACCATTGGTGATTTGATAGAAGGAAAAAATATTTGTGTGCAACTTTGGTATACAAAATACATCCCTAAAATAGTCATCGCCTATCTCAACATTTCCTAAACCCACAACATGTAAAAGCTTATTATCTCCCAATAGAATTTTGGAAGTGTCACAACTCTACAACACAATGCAAGTGTTTGTAGATTTAAGGAAAAAAGAATGTCTCCATGAAATGAATGTGGGATAAATGTCCAGAAGAAATGCCCTAATCATAGCATATAGACCCACCTCCAAAACCTAGGAAAAATATTTCACTACAAACCTTTATTAAGTATAAGGTTTTCATTTTAAATGTTTCCCAAACAACAATGCCTTCTCTAGAAATTCACAATGCCTACAAAATAAATGAGAATGCCTCTTCCAATGGATCGATCCTTCCACATAGGTGACTAAGATTATTTGTAGCTTCTCCTAATGAAAGGAATGCCTAAAGAAGAAGATATGTCTCCTTGCAGGAACTGATTGTAGCCAACACAAAGGGAGAAATCATTCTACAGAAAATAAAATATGACACCTCCAGTGCAAATCGAGGCTCCAAATGTGCCAACAATGGGAGAATGATGCACTTCTGCCAATACAAAAGGGAACTTCCTTCCAAAATTCAAACAAGTAGAAAGAATTCCTTCTCAAATCAACTGTTCCACCTCCTAAGAAAAAGAAAATCAGGGCCTCTTCAGTTAGAACTGTGCCCTCAACAATCACAAAAAGATGATTCCTATCAAGTAATCAAGAAGAAAGAAAGCATAGCCTCCAAACAAACAGATTTGAAATTTAAAAAAATGCAAATTCATCCAAGCAAAAAATCACCTCTCAACACAATTTTTTACCCAACAACCAATACTGAAACATGCAAAAGGTAGAATGAGGCAATTTTGAAATTTAAAAAAATTCAAATGCTGAAACAAAAAATCTCAAAAACTCTCCAACGAAAACTCTCAAGAAAGGAGTTGTAGATTGTGTGGCTCTGATACCATGTCAAAGAAAATAACCAAGGAAAAACATCTGCCAATAAAACTTCACGAATGAGTGAGAGAAGTGCACTTGAGATACTTCACCAGAGAAAAAAAATGAATGAGATGAATTACATATTTTACAAAGTTCCTTAAAAAGGAATGAAAAGTGGGTGGTAGTGATGCAATGCTAGGAGGATCACAATTCAACTCAACCAATGATTTAAATCAATGATACAAAATTCTTGCTCTTAGGAATTCTTGGCTTAATTCACAATAATACAACTAATAAATCATCAAAAATGAAAAAAATGCAACAAACTTGATCACTTGACAACTTTCATAAACTGATTCATCTCAAACAATGATTAAGTGCATTCTAGATCACACTGGAAACATTGCCGTGGCAACCCACAATTTAATGCAACAAAATGTCATTAATAACTTTCAAAAAAATAAATGGGGTCTAGTGACACGAATGGCGGGCATCATAAGAAGTGGGCCTCACTGTTTGGGGTTAAACCCAATGGTAAGTCTTTTTTTCCCCTTGTGTGCAATATCTCTAGCCCTACTATTGGAAATTGCAATCTCTATTCCAGACGAGACCATTGATCATAATATTGCTATAATGGAAAATTCCCTAGTTGGTAAATTCATGGGCTAAAGGCCAAATATTGAGATTGTTAGGGATTTTGTTAGAAAAAAATGGAGAACAAAAGGTAGTGTCTCTGTTGCGGCTCTCCCAAAAGGTTTCTTTGCTTTTGAGTTCTCGAATAGAGAAGACATTAAGGTTGTTAGATGCAGAGGACCATGGGTTATTGGGAAATCAACTCTCGCACTTAAAAAATGGTCTTCAAACTTTGATCTAAATGACTCCATCTTTGAGAATGCTCCGGTATGGGTTAGGCTTCATTGTCTTCCTCTGGAATATTGGAATGAGGATTTTTTCAGGGGGATTGCTAGCTCCTTTGGGGAGCTTTTATCGATTGACCCTATGACAGTAGCAAGAAGGAGAATGGTGTTTTCCAGAATATGTGTGGGTGTTTCTCAGGAAGCGGATCTTCCCTCCTCTGTGGAGATCCACTCGAAACTTGGTTCTTGGGCACAAGCTATTGAGTTTGAGACCATCCCTTTTGCCTACTTCAACTATAGAAAATATGGCCATTGGGTGAAGCATTGCCCCCTTAAGGCAGTAAAAGAAAAGGAAAACCATAAAAGGGCCTCAAAAGTGGTATGGAAAAAGAAACAGGAGGAAAAATCTGTTATGGAGCCAGTGGGAAAGGTTGCTAAAATCCCTGATAACCTCTCGAGTGACACTGGAAATGAAGGCTCCACCTTCTAGGTCCCCCAAGCTCTTGTTCCTGAGATTAAGTCTAGTCCTTAGGATAAAGGAGAAGGAATTGATTGAAATTTTGGGTTATTGGCTCTAGGTAAGGCGGATGTTTCTCAATACAATATCTCTAATGAAGCTAGAAATGATGACTCTACCATCCAGACCCCCCAAGTTTTGGTTCCAAAGTTTCCCTCTGACTCTTAGAACAAAGATGAAAGTGTGGAATGGGAAGCTAGGAAATTATCCCCTAGCAAGTCGAATGATTCTATTACCTCAGAGATGAGCCCCATCTTTCGGGACCCCATGATGCCAGGGCTGGATGATATTCCTTCCCAGGGCCTCTCTCTTGAGGTAGGCATCCCCCTAATTGTGTCTCCGGTCAGGACAAATAACCCAGGTTTTGAATCTTGCTCGGATCTGACTTCTTTTGATGTTGTTAAAGACACTTATTCAGACCCTAGCCAGGCAAGCCTTCTTGAAAGAAGTATCTCCCTGCCTTGTAGGAATGGACTCATGGATACCCTCCCCTAGGAACAGAAATTCCTATTTGAAAAAGAATGGGAATCCAAAAAAGAATGAGATAGTCAAGATGATATAGATAGAGAAGAGGTGCTATCTAAGAAAAAGAAGAAAAAATCAAAAATCAAAATTAAAATCACCCCTTGTGGGATTTCAACAAGATCGAGAGCAAAAGCAAACTGTGGGGCAATATCCATGGCTAAAGGAAGAAGACCCAAAAATCTGATAAGAGAGCGCCATAGCTTTCAAGATATTGTAGATGGCTTCCAAAAAACCATCTCGGAGCTCCTTCTCTCTCCTAAATTCCCATGAAGTTATTGTCTTGGAATATTAGGGGACTAAATAACCCCCACAAGCAGGATATTTTACACAATTTTTCCCAGGACCAAAAGTTTGATATTCTTCTCATTCAGGAAACCAAAATGTTAAGTGAAAAGGTGGAAAAGATTTCTTTGTTCCAACATTGCTCCATTTAGGGCAGTAATTCTACTGGTGCTTCTGGTGGGGTTGCGACTTTTTGGAACTGTAAGGTCATAAGAGGTGATCCTCTTTTTTCTCGTCCTAATCATGTTGCTACTAGATTTACTCATATTAGGGACAACTTCAGCTAGATCTAGTCTAATATTTATGCTCCTAACTGTAAAAAAGCTCAGAAGGTTTTATAGAAAGAGCTGGCTACTTTCTGGAATATCTTTCAAAATGACCCATGGGTTGTCATGGGAGATTTTAACTCACCCCTCCTTCAGGGTGAGAAGTTTGGTGGCTCTCAGATTAATGCAGAAAGTAAAGAAGATCTCTTGGATTTCATCAACAATCAGGCCTTGATCGATCTAGACTTGCAAGGGAGCTCTTACACTTGGCCGAATAGAAGAGTTTTGTCTAATCTGATCCAGGTGAGTCTTGACAGAACCCTTGTTTCTAATATTTGGATCTTAAATTATTTTTGCTCTTTGAAAACCCTCCCTATGATTGGATTTGATCATTTTCCTATTAGTTTTGTGGCTAACCCCTTAAAAATCAAGAGGAATACTCCCTTTCGCTTTGAGAAGATGTGGCTTTCCCATCCTCTCCTCCAAGAGGAACTAAGGAAATAGTGGAATATTAAAATTAAGGGTACTGACTTATTTAGAATTGCCAAAAAACTAAGAGAAGTTAAAATGAATCTCAGAAAGTGGAAAAAAGAGTCTTTTGGCAATATCTTTCAAATCAAATTTGATCTTCAGTTTAGGCTATCTAAAATCCAAAACAAAATTCAGAAGGAAGGCTACTTGAATGAAACTAAGGAAAAGGAAAATGAGATCCTCTCAAAACTCCATGAGATAATTGCTAGAGAAGATAAATTTTGGAGACAAAGATCCAAAGCTCTCTGGCTAAAGGTTGGAGACAAAAACACCAGATACTTTCATCTTTCAGCATCTAAACATAAGGCAGCTAAAAAAATTTCAGCGATTGTGGTTGATGGTAGAACTTATGAGGAGGAAGAGGATATTAGAAAAGAAGTTGTCCTATTCTTCAAGAACCTCCTGTCTGAGAAAGAGGGTATTAATTTGGAGGATCAAAATCAGTTACTGGAGGCTATCCCTAGGATTGTTAACTCTAGAGACAATGAAATGTTGATAGATATACCCACCAGTGAGGAAATTAAAAAAGTTGTTTTCTCTTTTGAAGGAAGCAAAGCGCCTGGTCCTGATGGCTTCGCTTTACTTTTATTCCAGTGGTTCTGGGACATTGTTGGGGAGGATGTTGAGAAGGCGGTGAAAGAGTTATGCTCTAGAAATCTATTGAAGGAGTTAAATGCCACTTTCTTGGTTCTTATTCCCAAAAAACCTGGAGTGCAAGATTTTGAAGGCTTCAGACCTATCAGCCTCTGTAATTCCTTCTATAAAATTATTTCGAAGGTGCTTACCTCTAGAATACTTCTTATTCTTCCCTCTATAATTGCTCCTCAACAGAATGGTTTTGTGCCTAGAAGATAAATTCTTGACTCTATTGTCCATGCTCATGAGAATGTTCATTCCCTCTCAGTCTCTAAATCAAAATAATTTCTTCTTAAGCTTGACATTTCAAAGGCTTATGATAGGGTAGACTGGAACTTTCTATTTAAGATCTTAAAGTCTTTTGGTTTCAATGAAAGGGTTTTACAGCTTATTGAACAACTCATCACTTCTGCTTCTGTGGAAGTTCTTATTAATAGATCCCCTTCCACTTTCTTCCATAGTTCTAGAGGGTTAAGACAGGGAGATCCCATTTCTCCTATCCTCTTCACGATTATGGCTGAGGTTTTTGGTAGGAATATAAATAAATTGGTTGCTCAAAGAGCTGTTATGGGGCTCAAACCATCATCGAACAATTTGATATGCTCTCACCAACAGTTCGTGGATGACACTTTGCTAATGGGAAGGTTTGTTGTCTCGGAAGCTAAAGAGATGAAGAAACTTTTGGAATCCTATGGTAGAGCTTCTGGTTAGGTGATAAATAAGAAAAAAATATCGCTATATTTCTTTAACACACCTTTGCATAGACAAAGAAAGTTAGCTAGAATTCTTGGATGGAAGATTGAGTCCCTTCCTACTACTTATCTAGGATTGCCTCATTGTTTAAAACCCCCAGATACTTTTTGGATCTCTCTGGTTGATAGGTTTGGGAAAAAACTCTCTGGCTGGAAAGGAGCTCACCTAAGCCAAGCCAGAAAACTCTAGCTTCTTAAAGCTTCTCTGCAGAATCTCCCTATCTATGCTCTTAGTATTTTTAAAATCCCATCCAAATATGTTGAAACCATTGAGAAGATCTAAAAGAGATTCCTTTGGTCTGGAGTCGAAGAAAGAAAAATAGTGCCTCTTGTTGGATGGGATTT
>VDFB02000363.1:4229858-4389984 GCA_007258455.2 Sequoia sempervirens
TTTTATACAATTAAATATTATAAAAGGTTTTCTATGAACATTTTTTTAATTTTTGTTCTGTTATTTAATCAAAGTAGATAAGTTCAAGATTTAATTAATGTTTCCTTTACATGACAACATGCCCTTAAATATGTACTTAATCTTTTCTTTATATTTATTCCTTTTGTTCAAAAATTATATTCTATATACTTAAATATTATGCACAATTTTTTATGAACATTATTTTTCTCTTGTCTATAGAAAGGTAATAATTTATCACATTTAAAATGTTATTTAAGATAATTTTATGGATAGTTCTTTAATAGCATGAGGTTTCCACAATCCATGATCATTTCGTGCTAATGTAATGCCTCGTCATAATAACCTAAGGAATGTTGCAATTGTGTATAAAGGTAAAATAATTTTTTATTTTTTTAAATATTAATATTAAGTTAATTAGTTTGCATACATTCATTAAGTTACGCGACGTTACACTACTTGAGTTTCCATAGATGACTTTAGTATTTCACATTGCATATATATTTAATTAATTAACATAAACATTAAAAACAACATTGCATATTATTTGAAATACCATTCAAGCTAACATAAAGTATAACATGTTTCTTACATTGCATTGATAGGATATTACAATACTCATTCATCTGATGAGGTGGATCAACAATAATTACAATTACATTCTACAATGTTCACCTCATAAACAATTGAGGGATGTTTTACAATACAAGTTTTACAATAATGCAATAAAGAAAGTACATCTGTATCCAAGTACGAGCTCTCTATCCACGAAGCTCTCAATGCCATGATCATAAACTGGGGACCCAACGGAGTAAGGTGCACGTTCCACCCAACCATGTGGTACCCGTAGGTCCACCCCCCATGCTAAGAGATAGTAATATGGTTACCTAGACATAATATACTAACCCGAGACACAAGTACATAACTAACTGATGGTTACATTGTTTCCAGATTTAAGACAATTGAATGTACTACATACATAAGGTTAACTGTTATTTTAGGTGGAGTGTCATCACAATATTGTAAAGGTTACCCTGGCGTTCCTTCCTAGGTTTCGGCCCCCAACTTGGGTTACCTTGGTAACCTCTTACGAAACTCGGCCCCAATGCAAATCATTGTGGAATCGAACGTCTTTTGAAGAAACAAGACACAGATTTGCCATTCCAGGCCTTCTCATCTTATACTCAAGACTGAACTAGCTCAAGAGTCATTAAGTGAGGCATAAACATCTTGTTAAAGATTTTAATTCTAACTACTATGTTATTTAGTTATCACTGACTTACTAACTCTTTGTAAGTTACCCTGACACCACTTTGTGTGTCGACCCTTATACAGAGCCACTCCCCTAAACATAACAAGGATTTCTAAGTTCTCTTATCTAAGGTAGACAAAGTGCACAAAATTCAACATATAATACCAGATGTAGCGCAATGGACATCACAAACTATTCACAAAAATCAGGTGCACTACCCTAGTTTGTTCAAACACATGAAATCATAGTAAAATTTAACTCCCTTAAAAAGTTACAACTGGAAGACTTAATAACACATAAAAATCCCCATTTTCCCAATAAAAGATAACACAATATTGAAATAGCAAATAAGGAATTATAAATGTCTAGTTTTCGGATTTACTAAATCAAGTCAATCAATATAATCAACAAGAATTATAGCAACTTAAATACAATTCTTTTCTCAAACAATAAAGGAAATATTATTCTTGGCCAAACTGGACACTGAAATTATTATTCTTAACTAAATCTTCACATTCGGGCACCTATAGCGGCCAAACTATGAGGAATTTGAAGATGGTGCAAACTAGAGTCTCATCAAATTTTGTCTGTAGATTCTAAAAATATTTTTTTCAAATTTTTTGGAATCAAATTGCACTTCTTTTTCCATCTCCCATGAAAATTGATTTTTTCAAAACAATATTTTTAAAAGTGACGCACACCGTATAACGCATAACTTTTTTTCCATGAAGGATAAAATTCTAATTCTTTCAAATTTAGATTATAACTCGATATGTAGTACCTCCACTTGGTTAGATAGTTTTTTATTGAATATTTTTTCCTTAATCAACTTTCAAAGTCAAACAAATTACAATTCAGACACAGCGCGACCGTATAATGCGTAACTTTTTTTGTATATGTCAAATTTTAATTTATTTTTTTTGTTGGATCAAGGACTTCAATATCTGGTGCACTCATATTTTTATTTTTTTTTTTATAATATTCTATTTTTCCACATGTGAAGAACAAAGAAATTCATTTTCGATGAAAAACCTATGTTTAATAAAACTTAAAAAACAAATACATAACAAAACCAAAACATATTAAAATTATATTCATTGATAGCTTGTTTTGAGGAATACCATAATCATTTGAAATAAAATTTAAATGAATTCATTTGATCCCCCAAAAGCTAAATCAAAAGTGATTTTTTATCAGCATTTTGATAGGTGTAAAGGAGACACATTTATAGGTATGGTTTAAAACTAGCAAGGTTCTATCCAAGGGGGTTTGATCTATGGTGATTTGATCAAACCCTCTTCAATTGGAATCCTTAAAATGGAAATTTTTAAGGCTTAAATCATTATATTTTCTAAAAATATGTGATTTCAGCTAAAATTCATTCCTCTCAGGAATTGTAAACCACTATTATGACAACACCCATCATTAAATTCTAATTTTAACTTTCACAACTACACTTATCAATGTCTATCAAATTTCCTTTTACCTCTTTTCTATTATAAATCCAATTGATGTTGTTCCTATCCTGTATATTTATACACAACCAAATTTTATTCCTTTACAAAAATAAATGTGAGTTAAACAATTTATTAAATAATATAAATAATACATATATATATATATACATATACTCACACATATATATATATATATACATACATATTTATATATAAAATATTATTAAATATAATGTAAACCCTAAATCGAAATTTCATATTCAAAATATTGCATGTTCTATATTTTCATTTTACACAATATACAGTCGCATTTATTATAGTCTCGGTTGTGTTTACAAAGGACACAACCCGCGACTGTGTATACAGCCCTCCCTGTATGGGGAGGCGACTGTGAGACAGTCGCCGTTGCCTGTGAGGGCAGCACCGGCTACCTCCATAGTCATCGCCCCATATGGGGGCGGCTGTGGGGTAGCCCACGACCCCCATCCACATTACAACATTTCCACTTTAAAATTTATTCCAAATAACTTTTAAATCTAAAACTCTGCGAATTTCAAATTCGCACAAACGAAATTTACTCTGAATTTAAAAACTTATGCGCCAGTATGGCGCTTCCACAAATAAAATTCATATATTTAAAATAAACAACTTTCACAATCCAATTAGTATATGAGGTTAATACATATACAAATATATATATATATAACAAATTCAAACAGGGTTTCTCAATAGAGAATAAAGAAATTTCTTCAGGGTTACAGTAGGGAAAACGGGGAAACTGAAAGATTTTCTTCAGGGTTTTCAAAAGATAACACGCATAGAAAATTTCCATTCAAATTTGGTTTACCCCAAAGGTTTTAAAATTTATTTTCTATTATATTATTTCCCTTCACATAAACTCATTTTTCCATAAAGAAAAGAAACTCAATAAATCCCATTAAGAGAATATACAGTAAATGATTTTTCCAAAAAAAATTAAAAAGGATTTAAATTAAATAATTTCCTTTCACAGTTATTCTTTTCAAAACAACAAATTAAAACCACAAGAGGAATACCTGATTTCTCGAAGCTTTAGAAATTGGAGATGAAAACCTTTGTTGTTGCCTGTAGCCTTCCAAAATTCTTTCTGTACTCCAAATTCCAAACCAGAATACAAACCAAGAAATCTTCCACAAGTATACAATAACACCAAAAAGCATCTACATAAATTAACAAAGCACTGATATATTTTCCTATGACGAGCAATAGAATAGCCTCTGTGTTTTTCCTAGATCCAAAATAATATCCGTGAAAAAATCCCTCAACCAAAAATCACAAATGCACTGGCACACTTGTCGAGAAGTACAAAATATCTTCTCAACAACTTCTTGGCAATCTTGCCTTTCAAGATTTCTATGATTTAATTAATTTATTTAAAATTAACAATTTTTCAAAAGCAAAAATTTATTTAATAATTTAAAATGCCATTTCCACAAATAATATTTAAATTTCAAATTTTATTTAAATTTATTTACACACAATTTAAAACAGTTTAATTTAATTAATTAATTTATTTAATTAAATAAATTTAATCTTTTAAGATGAAACCATTTAACCAAGAAAACTAATTAATTAATTTAATAACATGCAAAACTAATTTCTTCAACATTTAAAAATTAATTTAACAGTAAATTAAAACATAATAAACTATTATTAAAATTGACATTGTTCCTTTCAAGCAATTAAACTAAACAGAAAAATATAAGACAACCTATGACTCTGAACTAAAACAGATAATGTACTATGACCATGTTATAGACTAGACTAGGATGAACCAAACTACTACCTCCCAATCAACATATCCATTGAGTCTTGACACACTCAGACTTGAGTACCCAGGTGGAGTCAATGTCATGTACCTGTAATTCCTGCAACCAAGCAATAACATGCATATATATATAAACCATTGTACAGGCACACTGTGCAGAGAAAATTATGGATATCATAGGGCACTCACAAGCGAGTGATGTGATTCCATTCTCCACACCAATACACGTCACATTAGACTAATGAATTAATTAACTGTTAGTCCATCATAAACATATACATATAGAAATAATCAACTGAAGGAAAGCATCTATGCTATGTCAAAGCATAACATAAATCAAATATCGCAATACAATGTATCATCATGTCATAGAGTAAATCCACTGTCGCTCAAAACCAGTGATCCAAATATCCGAAATAAGGTACCAAAACCTAACAATATGAAAACATGTAACCAGAAAACACAAGTATAAATGGAGGGGTACTACATCCTCCCCCCCTAGGATTAGGCTTGCTCCTGAAAGCCTACAAATAGATAGGGATAAACTTCCCTCATGTGTGTCGCATCCTCCCAAGTAGCAGAATCCTCATGGCTAGGATCCAATTGGACCCTCACCTGATCAACGTCTCGACCCCTGAGACCAAGTGTCTGGCACTGTAGAATGGCCATGAGCTCCAAAGCCAGCTGCCCGTCCTCTACCTGTAACACATTCCAATCAAGTACATGAAAAATGTTAGGATGATATGGTCTAAGAACTGATACATGAAAAACATCATGAATACGAGACAAGTTGGGTGGTAATACGAGTCAATATGCCACAGTCCTACCAATTCTCTCTAATATCTCAAATGGCCCAACAAAATGAGGTGCAATCTTAGAGCCTTTTCCATAACAGATTGGACTCTTTCGTGGTCACACTCGAAGAAACACTCTATCTTAGACTGCAAATTGTTGGTCTATTCTATGCGCATCGGCATACTTCTTTTGCCTATCCTGAGCTGCTATCAAATGTTCTCTAATACGGTCAACCTATTGCTCCATGTCTTGAAGCATCTCAGGTCAAAGTAATACTCTATCCTCTAGTCGATCCCAACTAAGATGGAGTTCAACAAGGACGACCGTATAATGCCTAAAATTGTGGCATACCTATAGAACTCTGATATCCATTATTGTAAGTGAATTCTACTAAGTATAGATAATCCTCCCAACATGATTGTTGGTCCATTACGTATGTTCTAAGCATATCCTCTAATATTTGAATAACTCTTTCTGTTTGTCCATCGGTTTGAGGATGATACGCTAAACTAAAGTTCAACTATGTACCTAAAGCATGTTGTAATGAAGTCCATACGACTGAAGTAAATACGAGATCTCTATCCAAAATAATCCTATAAGGAATCCCATGCAATCTAACGATGTCCTCCATGAATATCCTAGCTATGGATGAAGCATTGTATGATGATCGTACAGGTGAAAAATGAGCTACTTTAGTCAATCGGTCAACAGTTACCATAATGGCATCATGTCGATTTGATGACGTAGGTAACCCTACAATAAATTCAATGGATATAATATCCCATTTCCATTCTAGAATGAGATGTGGCTGCAATAATCTAACGGGATGTTGATGCTCAACTTTAACTTGCTGGCATTCAAGACATCTCGATACATAATTAGCAATATCACGTTTCATACCAAGCTAGAAATACAATTACCAAAGATTAGCATGCATTTTCTTAACACCTGGATGATCTGAGTACAGAGTTTGATGAGCTTCAGTCATAATTAATGTACGTAGACCCTCAAAATGTGGTACATAAATACGACCTAAATGCCATAATATACCATCTGATTCTAGGACATACCCTACAAATCGACCTTCTAAAGGTCTACCAAATTCAATCTCTGACTTTACTTCCTAATATAATCTATCAGTAGGAAGTGCAGCTAATATTTGACCTCTCAAATCTACTTCAAGAGTAGTAGTAGAGATCTCATGTTGACGATGACTAAGAGCGTCAGCCACTACATTCTCTTTTCCTTGAACATATTTCACTTCAAAATCATATTCACACAAGAACTCTATCCACCATCTTTGCCTAGCATTTAAGTCAGGTTGTGTAAAAATGTATTGTAGACTACAGTGATCAGTATGAAGTTCAAAACAATGACCTAATAAGAAATTCCTCCACCAAACTAATGCATGTACAACTGCAGCTAGTTCTAGATCATGAGTAGGATAGTTTAATTCATGATCCTTGAGTTTGCGAGACTCATAAGCAATCACACGCCCATCTTGCATCAGAACTGCTCCCAAACCCTCTAAGGATGCATTCATGCATACTACAAAATCCTTTGTAGGATCAGGAACAATCAGTATAGGCACATTAGTTAACTTTTCTTTAAGTGTTTGAAAAGCCAACTGACACTACTCTGTCCAAACAAACTTCTTCCCTTTTCTCTAAAGAGAATTAATAGGATAACCAATTCTAGAAAATCCCTCAACAAACCACCTATAATAACTAGCTAGACCCATAAAACTACGCACTTCACCTACATTAGTAGGTGTGGGCCAATCTACAATAGCTTGAATCTTTGAAGGATCCACAATAATACCTTTTCCAGATATCACATGTCCAAGATATTTTATCTCAGTTTGAAAGAAGTCACACTTCTTCAGGTTCGCATACAATTGATTTTCCCTTAAACATTGCAATACCTGTCTCAAGTGTTCTTCATGTTCATGTTTCTTGAATAAATTAAAATATCATCTAGAAATAGAAGGACAAAGTGATCAAGGTATGTACAAAAAACACCATTCATTAAACTCATGAATACTGATGGTGTGTTTGTTAATCCAAATGGTACTACTGTGAATTCGTAGTCCCCATAATGAGTTCGAAAAGCATTTTTATGAATGTCTGCTTCAACAATACGTAATTGATGATAACTAGATTTCAAATCAATTTTAGAGAACACATTAGCTCCCTTAATTTGATCAAAAAGATCATCAATTATAGGCAAAGGATAACGATTCTTAATCGTAACCTTGTTCAATTAACGATAGTCAATGCACAGCCTAAGCGATCCGTCCTTCTTCTTTATGAAGATGACATGTGCTCCCCAAGGGGAAACACTTGGATGAGTGAAATGCTTTTCTAATAGTTCCTCTAACTGAATACAAAGTTCCTCTAACTCCTGGGTCGTCATTCTATATGGAGCTCTAGATATAGGCTCAGCTCCAGGAACTAGGTCAACTCTAAAGTTAATATCCCTCTTCAGTGGCATTCCAGGTATGTCATCAAGAAACATGTCTATGAATTCCCTAAGAAAAGGATGATCACCAAGAGATACCTCTTGACTCTCACCTTCTTCTAAATCAGTAACTGTTGTTGCAAACAGTTGATAGCCCTGACAAAGACATCTCTTTAATTGCATAGCAGATATCATCCACAAAGAGATAGGTCTTTGCACACCTATGATTTCCACTTTCGCACCTAAATCATTGCTACAACTAACTGTCTTAAGTCGACATTCAATCACAACATGATGAGATGCTAGTCAATCCATACCTAATACTATGTCATATGATCCTAAAGGTGTAACATATAGATCTACTAAGGTAGATAACGTACCAATTTTAAGTTCACAATTATGTACTAAGTTTTCTACTGCTACTTTCACCCCAGAGGTGAATTCAACCTGCCACTTACCACCTTGTTTTACCACCACAAGACCACATCGGTCAACGATGGTCGGTGAAATAAAGGAGTCGGTAGCTCCGGAATCAAAAAGAATGGATACACTAACACCATGTAACTTACCTGAAGTCTCGACCACTGTGTTCTGGTGATCGGCTTGGTGGTAATTAACCGCAGCATATACTGTATGTGATCATCCTATATCACCCACTATAGGCTATGAAACTATAGGTTGAGGCCCAAAACTAGTAGAACCTCTCATCGGACACTGCTTAGCAATGTGTCCCTGCTATCCACATGAGTAACAACCTATGCCTCTATCGAATCCTCTACCACCCAAAGGTGCATTGGATTGCTGGAAACTACCTCTACTCATAGTAGACTGAGCACTCTGTGCAGGCTGATCCTGCCTGTTGCGCTTTTTGCACCACCAGTTGCGACCCTTTCCTGTTTGAGGACTATTACCTTGTTGTGGTTGTGGATTATTATTCTTTTGAGGTGTACATTGTTGTTGCTGCCCACCCTTTATGGGTGTCTATTGGTTCCTAAAGGAACCCCCTGTCTATACCTGTCCACCTCATGGACTGAAACCTACTATAGGAGCATTGCCAATCTACACTCCTGTGTGACCACCTAATGCCATAACAAGGTTCTCTTCCACTATGCGAGCCTTCTCCACCGCAACTTCCATAGTCTTTGGCTCAAAGACTCTAACACCACCACTAATGTAGGTGTTTAAACCCCTGATGAAGTGTTGTTCTAGCATAGGCTCATCATCGCCGATACTAGCATACTGCTTGAGTTCATAGAATCTATGTTCATATTGCTCAACAAAAAGAGCCAACTAACGTAGATCATGTAACTCGTTAGCCCGTCGCTGCCTCCAGTGTTCTGATAGGAACCGTGCTCTAAACCTCTCCAGAAACATCTCCCAAGACACTGACCCCATATCTAAGTGGAGCTTCTACTCCTCCAGGTGCCACCAAGTAGAGGTGAATGCTCTCAGATGCATGATAGTGCATCTCGCATGGGTATTGCTACCATATGGGTGCATGGCGAAGCATCTACCCAAATCCAATAGCTAGGTCTCTACCTCTAAGCCACCTCCTGTACCATCAAAGGTAGGAGGGCGTGCCCTCAGTAAATCCCTCATGTGTCTTGCAGTAATAAAATCTTGATGCACTATATCATCTACTCTCCTAGGAGATCTATCTCTCTCTGACAACCTCCTGCTCAACTTCCTGTCTAGGTCCAAGTCGAGCTAGGACCTCCTATAATAAAGGACATATCTGTGAACCCTCTACTCCTAACTATTCAAGATTTTGTCCCTCATTCCTCTGATCCAACTATTCTTCCTAATCACTGTGATGAGGGCTCAGAGGGGGAGTAACCTGAGGGATTGGCCCTCAGCCTCCACCTCAACCTCTACCACAACCTCTTCCACCTCGCCTAGGCATGCTCCTATACATAACAATAACGAGTCTTAGATACTATTCAACCAAGGCTAATAGTTTTGCGACACTAAGTACTAGGTCAACCTAATGGGCTCGCGATTACCCAGAGCATCCAGTGTTTGTAACCTTGGCTCTGATACCATCTGTAATGCCCCGTCATAATAACCTAAGGAATTTTGCAATTGTGTATAAAGGTGAAATATATATATATATATTTTCAAATATTAATATTAAGTTAATTACTTTGCATACATTCATTAAGTTACGCGACGTTACACTACTTGAGTTTCCATAGATGACTTTAGTATTTCGCATTGCATATATATTTAATTAATTAACATAAACATTAAAAACAACATTGCATATTATTTGAAATACCATTAAATACAACATAAAGTATAACATGTTTCTTACATTGCATTGATAGGATATTATAATACTCATTCATCTGATGAGGTGGATCAACAATAATTACAATTAAATTTTACAATGTTCACGTCATAAAAGATTAAGGGATGTCTTACAATACAAGTTTTACAATAATGCAATAAAGAAAGTACATCTGTATCCAAGTACGAGCTCTCCATCCACGAAGCTCTCAATGCCATGATCTAAAACTGGGGACCCAACGGAGTAAGGTGCACATACCACCCAACCATGTGGTACCCGTAGGTCCACCCCCCATGCTAGGAGATAGTAATATGGTTACCTAGACATAATCTACTAACCCTAGACACAAGTACATAACTAACTAATGGTTACATTGCTTCTAGATTTAAGACAATTGAATGTACTACATATAAAAGGTTAACTGTTATTTTAGGTGGAGTGTCATCACAATATTGCAAAGGTTACCCTGGTGTTCCTTCCTAGGTTCTGGCCCACAAATTGGGTTACCCTAGTAACCTCTTACGAAACCCGGCCCTAATGCAAATCATTGTGGAATCGAGTGTCTTTTGAAGAAACAAGACACCGATTTGCCATTCCAGGCCTTCTCATCTTATACTCAAGACTAAACTAGCTCAAGAGTCATTAAGTGAGGCATAAACATCTTGTTAAAGATTTTAATTCTAACTACTATTTTATTTAGTTATCACTGACTTACTAACTCTTTGTAAGTTACCTTGACACCACTTTGTGTGTCAGACCTTACACAGAGCCAGTTCCCTAAACATAACAAGGATTTCTAAGTTCTCTTATCTAAGGTAGACAAAGTGCACAAAATTCAACATATAATACCAGATGTAGCACAATGGACATCACAAACTATTCGCAAAAATAAGGTGCACTACCCTAGTTTGTTCAAACACATGAAATCATAGTAAAATTTAACTCCCTTGAAAATATGACAACTAGAACACTTAATAACACATAAAAATCCCCATTTGCCCAATAAAAGATAACACAATATTGAAATAGCAAATCAGGAATTATAAATGTCTAGTTTTCGGATTTACTAAATCCAGTCAATCAATATAATCAACAAGAATTATAGAAACTTAAATATAATTCTTTTCTCAAATAATAAAGGAAATATCATTAAATTCTAATTTTAACTTTCACAACTTCACTTATCAATGTCTATCAAATTTCCTTTTACCTCTTTTCTATTATAAATCCAACTGATGTTGTTCCTTTCCTGTATATTTATACACAACCAAATTTTATTCCTTTACAAAAATAAATGTGAGTTAAACAATTTATTAAATAATATAAATAATACATATATATATATATACATATACTCACACACATATATATACATATATATTTAGATATAAAATATTATTAAATATAATGTAAACCCTAAATCAAAATCTCATATTCAAAATATTGCATGTTTTGTATTTTTGTTTTACACAATATACAGTCACATATATTACTGTCTCGGCTGTGTTTACAAAGGACACAGCCTGCGGCTGTGTATACAGCCCTCCCCGTATGGGGAGGCGGCTATGAGATAGTCGCCACTGCCTTTGGGGGCAGTGTCGGCTGCCTCCAAAGCCGTCGCCCCATATGTGGGTGGCTGTGGGGTAGCCTGTGACCCCCATCCACATAACAACATTTCCACTTTAAAATTTATTCCAAATAACTTTTAAATCTAAAAATCTAAGAATTTCAAATTTGCACAGATAGAATTTAATCTGAATTAAAAAACTTATGTGCCAGTATGGCGATTCCACAAATAAAATTCATATATTTGAAATAAACAACTTTCACAATCCAATTAATATCTGAGGTTAATACATATATAAATATATATATATATATATATGTATATATATTTAACAAATTCAAACAAGTTTTCTCAATAGAGAATAATGAAATTTCTTCAGGGTTACAGTAGGGAAAATGGGGAAACTGAAAGATTTTCTTCGTGGTTTTCAAAAGATAACACACACAGAAAATTTCCATTCAAATTTGGTTTACCCCAAATGTTTTAAAATTCATTTTCTATTATATTATTTCCCTTCACACAAACTCATTTTTCCAGAAAGAAAAGAAACTCAATAAATCCCATTCAGAGAATATACAGTAAATTATTTTTGCAAAAAAGCTTACAAAGGATTTAAATTAAAGAATTTCCTTTCACAGTTATTCTTTTCAAAACAACAAATTAAAACCACAAGAGGAATACCTGATTTCTCAAAGCTTTAGAAATTGGAGATGAAAACCTTTGTTGTTGCCTGTAGCCTTCTGAAATTCTATCCGTACTCTAAATTCCAAACTAGAATACAAATCAAGAAATCTTCCAGAAGTATACAATAACACCAAAAAGCATCTACAGAAATTAACAAAGCACTGATATATTTTCCCGTGAAGAGCAATAGAATAGCCTCTGTGTTTTTCCCAGATCCAAAATAATATCCATGAACAAATCCCTCAACCAAAAATCATAAATGCATTGGCACACTTGTCGAGAAGTACAAAATATATTCTCAACAACTTCTTGGCAATCTTGCTTTTCAAGATTTGCATGATTTAATTAATTTATTTAAAATTAACAATTTTTCAAATGCAAAAATTTATTTAATAATTTAAAATGCCATTTCCACAAATAATATTTAAATTTCAAATTTTATTTAAATTTATTTACACACAATTTAAAACAATTTAATTTAATTAAATAAATTTAATCTTTTAAGATGAAACCATTTAACCAAACAAACTAATTAATTAATTTAATAACATGCAAAACTAATTTCTTCAACATTTAAAAAATAATTTAAATAACAGTAAATTAAAACATAATAAACTATTATTAAAATTGACATTTTTCCTTTCAAGCAATTAAACCAAACAAAAAAATACAAGACAACCTATGACTTTGAACTAAAACAGATAATGTACTATGACTAGATTATAGACTAGACTAGGATGAACCAAACTACTACCTCCCAATCAACATATATGTTGAGTCTTGACACAGACAAACCTGAGTACCTAGGTGGAGTCAGTGTCATGTACCTGCAATTCCTGCAACCAAGCAATAACATACATATATATAAAAACCATTGTATAGGCACACCGTGCAGAGAAAATCACGGATATCACAGGGCACTCGCAAGCGAGTGATGCGATTCTGTTCTCCACACCAATACACGTCACATCAGACTCATTAATTAATTAACTGGTAGTTCATCATAAACATATACATATAGCAATAATCAACTGAAGGAAAAGATCTATGCTATATCAAAGCATAACATAAATCAAATATCGCAATCCAATGTATCATCATGTCACAGAGTAAATCCACTGTTGCTCAAAACTAGCGATCCAAATATCCAAAACAAGGTATCAAAACCTAACAGTATGAAAACATGTAACCAGAAAACACAAGCATAAATGGAGGGGTGCTACATCTAATATTTATAGATTGTAAGTGTGTAATCTTTTTTGCATCAACATTTCAAATCATATTCCATGATCCATCATCATGATTGACTCTCTTACTCTCTTTGCTCAACATCCTATGATGGATCATGGAGTATGATCTGAAATGTTGATGCAAAAAAGGATTGCACACAGTTACAATCCAAAAATCTTAGCACTCAATGGATAGTCCTTTGTTTACATTTATTTTCCTTTCTTATTTTCCTTTCTCTTTAATAAGCAATTTTTTTAATAATCAATTTTAATATTTAAATAATTATAGAAATATATAACTTTTAAAAATTAGAAAGTATAAGATAACTAGATGATGTTTTTATAATGATTAAAATATTTTATTTTAAGAAATTGTAAATTTATTTATTTGATAATTTTTTAAAATTTATTTTAAATTATTTTGAATAGTATTACAATGATAAAATTTATAAGTTTGTGTTGTTTTTTGTATGGTTTTGTGTCTATTTTAAGGAGAGTGACTTTATACATTGACATATTGATAAATGATTCAAGTTAGTATTGATGAAGTTTTCGTCATAATAAACTTAATAAAATTCACAAGAGAACTTATCTTTCTTGAAAGAGAATCAAATCTTGAAACATATTTTAATTATGTCAAAGCTTCAAATGTTAGGTCTTGGCTTGTAGTTTGACTTAGTTGTTCATTGTGACTTGTTGTATTCACAAAGGGACTTAGAACTTGGAATTTTGAAATGTAGGTTAAATTTTCAAGATGTCATCATACTCAATGTATCTAACCCTAAATAGATGCTCCCTGATCTAGAATTTGGCTATGTTTATATAAAAATATTTTAAGACATCTAATTCTTGATATTATAGACACTAAAAATATTCTTCTTAGCATCCACATTAATTTATTAGTTAATTATTATAGGTCATACCATTTATTTAATATTCATCACATTGATCGCATTTACCTTTTGCTTATTATTTATTACCATTTAGCATTTATGGCATCATTATTGCTATTTTCTATTTATTCACTTATCCATTAATTAAATTTTAATTCATATGAGCTAATTATGCATTTTCAATAAATAAAGAAAGTTTCCATTTTCTACCTTAGCAATTAACTCTCTTTGAATTAGAAAAAAATCTTCTCTCACCAATCTTGGAATAAAAACATCCCTTCTAATTTATTCATTTATTAAATTAAATAAATTGTTATCCTTAGTTTAAAATTATAATTTTCTAATTTTAATTGAGTTGAATCCATAGTCAATCGATTTAAATTAAGTCTTCAATCTTATCCTCATCCATCCGTTTAAATTTTTAGGAAATTCTAGATAAATACCCTCATCTTCTCATCATTTTCATAAATCAAGTCTTTATGCAAGTATATTCTATCAAAATTTTAGTATCAATAAATGTATTGTTATATTTTTGAGTTGCATCCATGCATTCTCAATGAATGAGAAGAGATTTATCGTAGCAAGCTTGATCTAAATGTTATTCCAAAAAAAAAATTACCATTGAGAAAAGCATAATAATTTTTTAATTTTTTATTAGTTACTGAATAACAACTACTACAATGAATGCCTAAAAAAAATGTGTTCATAGGATGACATTGAACATGTAATGTCATCATGACACATCATTCAAGAGGGAGGAAAGTGATAAGTGTGAGTAGGTGTGCTAGATTATCCTCACATACCCTTGGATTTGATAGTCAAGAGGATCTATACAATGGTAAGAGAGGGGATGCAATAGCTTAGCTAATAGAATTCTTATGATATCAATGATGAAGACATTATTTTTTTTTTACGTTACTGATCTTTAGGTCCTCTTTGACCACATTAATGAAATTCATATTGAACATCTCAATTTGGAGTCCCAATATGTAAATGGGTGAATTATTTTCTATTTAGTTTACTCAAAATTTTCATTGCTTTATAATCCTCAATTGCTACCCATTTGGAGGTAACATTTGTTGGAAGCTCGACACTTCCGCCCCTTAGTCAACACATACCATGTGATTTAAGACATGGTTTAATAGTCTCCTATGGATCCTTAATCTGGGATGGTAGCAGATTCCTGATAGGTCAGTCTTTTAAGAATAATGGCTAGCTCAACTCCCAACAGGTGGTAACAAAGTGGGGGTTGCAAGTTTGAATCTCATGGTCATGCTAGGGGGATTGTGGGAAGCTCAATGCTTCCACTTCTTAATCAATGTTGACCACATGATTCACAACATGGTTTAACAACCTCATGTGGATCGTTAATTTGGGATGGTAGTGAATTCTTGATAGGTCGGCCTTTTAGGAATAATGGCCAACTCAACTCCCAACAACATCCTAATCCTTAACTTTCCACTTATGTTTAGAAATTATATACTTTTAAATTTCTTGCTTTTCAAAATCAATATTGAAATATCATAAATATTTACTAAATGTATTTATAAACACTTACATATTTGTTTAATAAATAGCTTTGAATGAAATTAAATTATAATAACTATTGTAATTATATATATATAATTCATACATTTACCACGATAAGATAATATATTTACTTACACTATATTTAAGAAATATAAATAATAAATCATTTTCCTTCACTAAACAAACAAATAATAGTTATTATTCCTTTATTTTTCTCCCCCATATGCATAATATAGCTATAAGAGTCATATTATTTCTTTTTCCTTTAATTTATTATGTTGAAGGCATTCCCTATATGAACATTATGGGCTAATTTTAATGATCGATGGTTGAGAATGTGGTAGAATGATGGTTGACCATTGAAAAAGATTTGACCATTTGATGAACTTTATATAAAATAAATAAAAATAATACTAAGAAAAACAAACACTTTATACAAAGAAAGATAGAAAATAATCAATATTCTTTCTACATTTCCACTAGAAAATATATTTTACATTCATATTATAAAGTTCAAGAACAAAGAATAAATAAAGAAAGAAAATAATTGTATATTGTTTCTAATTTTTCATTAATATTCAAAGTGTATAAATTATATTATTATTATATATAATATTGTATATAAGATAAGTTGCTATAATTTATATTTTCTATTATTTAAAAAAAAAACACTTTTATGGTATTTTTTATTTTAAATTATAAAATATAATTTTTTAGAATAATCTTAATTTAATATTATGAAATAAAATTACATTCATAATATTACATTTAATATATTTAAATATTTTTACTATAATATTATAATATTTAGATATTATATATTTAGTATTTATATATACTATAAGTTATTAAATATAAATGTCATAAATTTTTACATAAATTATTAATTAAAATATCAAATATATTATAATTTTAATATTTATCTATATTTATTTTTTAATTAACAATTTTTTATTTTTCAATTTTTTTTAAATTATTTATTTATTATTATAAGTTTAAAAGAAAGAAAGAAACAAAGAATTAGATATTGTTTCTAATTTTTCTCTAATATTCAAAGTGTATAAATTATATTATTATTACATATAATATTTTATATAATATGAATTATTATAATTTATATTTTCTATTATTTTTCAAAAATAATTATGGTATTTTTTTATTTTAGATTATAATCAAGAAACCACATAAGCACACACACACATACACATGATAACACCAAATATACATGGAAACCCAATATGGGAAAACTACAGTGAGAACATTTGCTTGGATTTACAATCTAAATCTAGCCTCACAAAGTAGGAACATGATAAGGGAATTTACAATATGAAGTAGGCACCAACCTACTTGAGACACCAATCCCCAAATGTATTTATAGGCACCAAGCTACTAGAGATACTAATCCTTAAATGTATTTGTAGACTTGAGATACTAATCCCCAATACAGTGATCTAAGCACCAATTCAATGAGAAGAACACTAGCCTATTGAATTACAACGATAAAGCTTATGGATCTCTAATGCTAATTACTTAGCTTACAAATAGTCTGAGCTTTGTTTAAACACTCTACTACACTCCTTAAGATCTTCTAATAAAGGTGCACAATTATTGTGATGCTTCACATTAAATAACACTAGCTCGTACACTTGTATATTCACTCACCACCTTCTCTTCAAGAATTTGTATACTTCACATTGTACATCTACACAAATGTATGGTGATTATATACAAGCCATTACATTAACATTACTCCACGTGGTCTAGGGATCCACAATTAACTAGGATAATATAAGGTGGACCTAAATTCAAATCACATGAAATGTGTATAAGGTCAGTCCTAAAGAAAATTATTCCTGAGGATGACATAAGGTGGAACTAAATTCAAATCACACGAAATGTGTAACAAGATGGTCCTAAAACAAATGGTTGTCATCAAAAGAAAATAATGTTGTGCACTTCCATAGGAACCTTAACTTGGACCTATTTTATCACCACACACTACTAGTCATTGTCATGTAGTTTCACAACACCAACTAGTCTATGGATAGGAATAGAGAACCCTCTATAACTTCAAACATTCCATCTAACTATCATCCATTTTGAAAACTTTGGAATATGATAGAACATGTGTAGAAATACTCTCCATTCAAACTGCAAAGCCAAACTTGCCTTCAGGAAGAAGTACTGAACATAATTGTATTGCCAAAGAAATCTTTGTACCTTGAGAAACTAAATTGAAACATTCTAGATCAGACTTCTAGATCAATTTTGTCACCATGAATTGATGTAGTACGATACTATGAACAATCCTCAACTTGTTTTATCAATATAGCCATTAATATATACTTCCAAAACAACTCAAAATGATATGACAATACAATTACAATTAATTATCACTAATATTATTGTTAGTGATTTAAGTCTTTAACTTAGGATTAATTGTACATTTTTTTTTGGGTAATTTTTCCTATGTTGGGAAGTTTCTCATCCATCTGGTGCAGGAGCACCTATTTGATTTCTCACCTCCATGAGGCCATATTGTATAAATTTATTAGATTAGGTGTTTTAATG
Source organism: Sequoia sempervirens (assembly GCA_007258455.2). NCBI lineage: Eukaryota > Viridiplantae > Streptophyta > Pinopsida > Cupressales > Cupressaceae > Sequoia > Sequoia sempervirens. The sequence goes on from VDFB02000363.1 coordinate 4,248,412, forward strand.
TTGTAATAAGGTCTAATGAGCCATTTTTGATCTGTATGAGGTCATTTGGAGTCCTAAGAAGTCATATTTTAAGTCATTTGTCAAATAATGTTTAAAATTGTTCCATATTGTAAAAATTGTAAAAGTTACTCAAGAAAGTTGTCAAGCAACTTGTCAAAAAGTGCCACTAAGGTGTTTTGTCAACAAACTAATCAAAAGGTAGTTGAAAATAGTTTGTTTTGGTTGGAAATGTATAAAGACACCCTCAAAAAATCTAATTTGGGGTTGGAGACATTATTTTTGAAGTTTGATGAATGAGAACCTCAAATTTTTTATGCATTTTCTGATTCTTACATTATTTTCAGGCTGAAGTTGTGCATTGTATGGCCTGGTATGGACTCATATCATGGATTATAATATATGGATGGAAATATATTTATTTCTAGTTTACAATTATTTTTTTCTCATTGAATTTTATTGAGTTTTGTGGGAGAAATGACGATTTTGGTTAGACTGCCCTATTCTAACAATATTGTGCATAATTTCTAGTCTAAAAAATGTGATGGTATGGATTGTATCATCTATATTTTGGATCTAAAACCAATTGTATTTTGTTTCCATGTGAATCTGATTTCATTTTCTTCAAGTCTCGTCAAATTTAATTAATATTTGAATAAGTTATGACCATTTTTGTGAGGGCAGGTCTGAACCCTACCTAAGGTTTGGAGGTTTGAGAAAATGAAATAACTTTCTTTTCCACCATTAGATCTTCATAAAAATTGGAGGAAAAATTTATAATTATGTTGTCTTAAATATCACTGGAGCGATTGGCTTCATTATTTGTTCTTTGAAAGTTATTAATGACAGTTTGTTGCATTAAATTGTGGGCTACCATGGCAATGTTTCCAATGTGATCTAGAATGCACTTAATCATTGTTTGAGATGAATAAATTTATGAAAGTTGTCAAGTGAATTATTTTTTTTGCATTTTTGACATTTTTGATGATTTCTTAGTTGTATTATTGCAAAGTAAGCCAATAATTCCTAAGAGAAAGAATTTTGTATCATTTCTTTCAATGCTTGGTTGAGTTGAATTGTGATCCTCCTAGCACTACATCAAATTGGTATTAGAGCCTAGTAAGGTCTGGGTAGAGGAAGATTTTTTGTTTGTGGTTTTGGTTATGTTTTGTGTTGTGAAGGTTGAGGAAGGAACCTAATTGCCTAGGTGTGGCAAAATGAAGTGGAAGCAAGGAGAGTCTTTCTTGTGAAGATGGATTTGTTGAGAAGATTGGAAAGATGTTTGCAGGTGGAGGATTCACAAAGGAAGAAGAAAAGAGAGGAAAAAAGTTGAAGAAGAAGGAAAGAGAGAAGGAAAGGCAACTAGAGGTTGAAAAGATAAGAGAAATAGAAGAGAAAATAAGAAGGATGAAAGATGAGATGAAACAGTTGTATAGATCACTAGCAACAAGTTGGCACTTGACAATTAAAAAGAAGGTAGTACGGCGTATTCAAAGGCTAATGAAAATGAGAATAGCTGCATCTGATGTGAAGACAAAAGAACCATTGATGGGATAAGGTAATGAACAAGAAAAGGTGGATTAAGAAGATGATTTGTGGAAAAATTTTGCAGCCATTGAAGAAGAATGGGATAGTAAGGTTGGTAATGGAAAATTCAAACAAGAGGAAGAGGAACTCATCAAGGTAGAAGAAGTCAAGGAAATTGAGGTTGCAAGTGAATTGATTTTGAAGGGAAATGATATTGATAAGTTGGTCATGGGTGAAGAGGAGTTTGAAGTACAAGAAGAGAAGGAGGAGACCTCAAGGTCTCAATGTTTTTTAAAAAAAAAATTTCTTCGAATTATGTATGTGCAGGTCGTGAAGGACAAGGAGAAGTGTATGATGATATGATGGAGTTTTGGAATCTCCAAATTTCAAGGATGATTGATAGGAGAAGGAATAAGAAGAAGAAAAGGAAGAAAGGACCAAAGAAGGTTGAAAAGACAAAGGACAAAGTGAAAAGGAACTAGAAGATCGGGAATAAGACAATTCAAAGGAGCTTGAATTCTTTTTCCCCTAGGAGTTTGGTGCAAGAGCACCTATTTGATTTCTTGCCTCCATGAGGCCATATTGTATAAATTTATTAGATTAGGTGTTTTAATGTTGTAATAAGGTCTAATTTTCCATTTTTGATCTGTATGAGGTCATTTGGAGTCCTAGGAAGTCATATTTTAAGTCATTTGTCAAATAATGTTTAAAGTTGTTCCATATTGTAAAAATTGTAAAAGTTGCTCTAGAAAGTTGTCAAGCAACTTGTCAAAAAGTGTCATTAAGGTGTTTTTTCAACAAACTAATCAAAAGGTAGTTGAAAATAGTTGATTTTGGTTGTAAATATATAAATACACCCTCCAAAATTCGAATTGGGGGTTGGAGACATTATTTTTGAAGTTTTATGAATGGAAACCTCAAATTTTGTGTGCATTTTCTGATTCTTACATTGTTTTTAGGCTGAAGTTGTGCATTCTAAGACTTGGTATAAACTCATATCATGGATTATAATATATGGATGGAAATATATTTTTCTCTAGTTTACAATTCTTTTTGTCTCATTGAATTTTATTGAGTTTTGTGGGAGATATGACTATTTTAGTGAGACTGCCCTATTCTAACAATATTGTACATAATTTTCCATATGAAAAATGTGATGGTATGGATTGTACAGTCTATATTTTGGATCTAAAAACAATTGGATTTTTTTTCCATGTGAATATACTTTCATTTTCTTCAAGTCTCATCAAATTTAATTAAGATTTGAATAAGTTATGACCATTTTTGTGAGGGAAGGTCTGAACCTTACCTAGGGTTTGCAGGTTTGGGAAAAATGCAATAAATTTCATTTCCACCATTGGATCTTGATAAAAATTGGAGGAAAAGTCTATAATTATGTTGTATTCAATCTCACAAAAGTGATTGGCTTCAATTTTTTTTTTTTGAAAGTTTTTGATAAAAGGGGGATAAACGGGTTTTACAGGGACCCAAAACCGCAGAGTAACATTACAAGAAAAGACCAAAACAGAGGTCCGAAAAACAAAAAGGCTACCAGAAAGATAAAAACTAGTTTAAGCAGACAGCCACAAAAAGCCGCAAAAAAACCAAAAAACGACCAGCAAACAGACAAAGCTGGGCCCAGCCATAGTTAATTCATAGAATTTAGAAGCTCGTCTGCAACCTCTTCTCGGTCCACCATATCCTAAACCCCCTCCATAAAGATCTGAGTCATATTTGGGGTGGTCAGGGCTTTTCTTTTCGTGCTTGATCTAGTTCATTTAGAGATCCCTGCTTCCTCATCCTGGCCATTCTCCTGATCAAGGTCGACAATTAGAGCTCTCTTCTAGGTTTTCTCCAGTCTTTCGGACATGGATTTGATGATGATAGAGTTATGTCTAGAAATTCTACAGTATTGATCAAAGATTTTTTCCATGGTTCCTTTAAATTTTTCAATATCATTTTCAACTGTGTTGTCCTTTTGTGTGTTATCCTTCACATTGGTATTCTTCTCTGCTTTGAGCTGAATTAGCCCTACAACTTTGGCTTCAATTTCCCCCAGCTTACTATGAAGAGACAAATTTTTAGTTTTCAGCTCACTTATTTCATGAAATAACCATTTGGCAGAATTCAATTGGTCCATAGAACAATTCTTGGCATTTCGAACAAAGTCAAAAGGGGGGTCACTTTCAGAATTGGCCCCAAAAATCACCGACTCTGCACCTCTAGGAGGGCTATAATTCTCCTATTGAATATTCTGAGGAATGTGGCAGTTCTCAAGGCTAACCCCAGCCACTTTAGCAAGAGCAACAGGGGAGTCATCAGGGTAGGAGACAAGCTTATTAACCAAAGAGGTAGAGCCTGCCCCTTTGGCATTAGGGTTAGTGCAGCCAGAGGCAGGAACAGAGCAGGTACCAGAAGGCTAGGGGGAATGGCTAGAGGTAGAAGGGGGGCAGAGGAGGCGAAGAGCTCTTGACACGACCGGGGGAAACTTTAGTATCAGAAATGCTAGGCTCAGTATCATCTTCATCAAGATCCAAAGGGGCTATAGGGTTTGGAAGGGAAGGCATATTCTGAAAGTGCTCATTAATGAGCCTTAAAAGACCTGTGTGAAGAATCAGGTATCTTTTAGGGCTTCTACTGTTATCAGAAAAGCTATTTCTTAGGGAGCAAAGCAAGAAGAAGGGGATAGAGACACACACCTTATTCCAAAAGTGATTGAGCAGCATGAAGTGGTATCCATAAACCCTAGTAAAGCGGCCGTCGAGAGTGATGTACTCCATGATAACCCTTAGCACTTTTCTCCATAAAGCTTTTATAGTGTCCACTTCATAGTAACTATTCGTCATCTTGACAAGTTTTTGCTTCTCTGTCTTAGATTTAGGGAACCTCACCACAACTTCATCAGAGAATTTCTTGTCTCTAAAAAAATTATGCTCTTCCATCTGAATGCTAGTCACCTCCGCAATCAAGGTTTCATCACTCTGAACTTTCCTCCCAAAGAGGAGAACCTCCCCATTATTCCAATTCTTCTCAAAGAAATTTGTAATCTCCTCCTTAGGACCATGGAGTTTCTCAATGAACAAAAGTAAGCCACCCCTTGTTATTTTACTACATGCTTTGGTGTTCTTGGTGTGTGACTTGAAGTTGGTAGGTTCAACCCTCTTCCGTTCCCCACCCATATTTGTGATCTTAGTTCGAATACTATTGGAGATAGAAAACCTGATCCAGATAGTTCCTTTGCTTCGAAGGACCCATAAAGCATGCCAAAGTAAATAATTTATCTACCGGATCCTCTCGGCCCCATTATATCTTCTAATTTTGTTATTCATGATTGGTACCTTCCTCATTATTACAAGACGCCGCCTCTTTTCCATTCACCGCGTCGAGCTCCAATAAAGCTTGAATATCGAAGTGGAGGTCAATATTTTTGTGCCACATGAGGAATTTGTCACTCTTAACTCCCTCATTGGCAGAAAAATCTGCAACCGTGTTCGCCTCACGATAAGCATGAGTTATTTTTATGCTATCAAAATTACTAAGTAAAACCTTAGCATCTTCTATCCAATTTTTAATCGACCATGCGGGCTGGGACCTGCCACAAAGGCTATCAATTATATTTTTTGAGTGACCTTCAAGCCATAGATTTTTATTTTTAATTCCCATAGCTAGGTTGATTATGTAATAAGCCCCCACTACTTCTGCCACATGATTGGTTTGGACCCTTAGAGGAGTGGCAATATCTCCCATAAAGTTACCTGTCGAGTTCCTTAGGACCCCACCACACCCAACCTTCCCCGGGTTTCCTTTGGCCATGCCATCAAAGTTCACTTTGGCCCAACCTTCCATAGGAAAACTCTAGCAAACTCCATCCCTGGACTTCTTGGTAATATTAGGAGCATTGGTAATATCCCATTTGATTCTCCATTCCCTGGCAATCAGGCTATCAAAAGGAGAACAAACCACAATATCAACCTTGTCCTCCCTAAAGGGAGTAATAGAGAAGTTTTCTTTGATCATCCTAAGAATTCTCTCAAACATAATTTCCTTCGAAGACTCCTTATCCCTGAAGATCCGGTTGTTTCTCTCTTTCCAAATTCCCTAAGTCACATGGGGGAATGAGAAAGCCCATAGTTTTTTAATAAAGGGGTTGAAAGAAGGGGTTTTCCATTGAACAAAAAAATCCTCAACCGACTCCGGGGGGACCCAAGAAAAATGCTAGCATTTCAGAAGCTTGTCCCAAACCGAGGAGGAGAAAGGACAGTGGATAAAGAGGTGGTTAACCGATTCAACATTATTTTTACAGAGGTAGCATCTATTGGGGAGAAGAACTCCTCTTTTGCTAAGATTATCCACAGTTAGAACTTTATTTTGCAGCAAAGACCAAAAAAAAATGTTAACCTTAGGTAAGAGATGTTTAGTCCAGGCTTGCGACCACAGAGGGGGAGGGTTAAGAGCATTTGAAATCTAGGCAAATGCAGAAGAGACAGAAAAGCACCCAAAAGGCTTATACTTCCAGATAAGACTATCCTCCTGATTAAAGCAAAGTCTGACAGCATTCAATGAGGAGTAAATAGAAACCAGCATCGGGTTTATCAAGGGAAGATTGATCCACTTACCATCCCGCCAGTAGTCTTTAACAAAAAAGCCAAAAGTATCTTTTCAAAACTCAGCCCATCTACTAAGATTCCCATCCTGAGACAGAGGTTCATTACTCAGCCAACAATCATCCCAAAATTTAACCTGGTTACCTTTGCGAACCTACCATTTCAATCTCAGTTTCACCACCTTTATCCCATCAGTCATATAGTTCCAACAACTTGATCCTTTCAGAAGGTTGGGGTTCTCAATAAAATCTTTGAGGGAATTTTTATTTTGCAAATACTTGTTTTTAATTATTTCACTCCATTCTCCAGAGGAAAAGAAAAGTCTCCATATCTGTTTAGCTAGTAGTGACTTGTTCAGTAGTCTTATTTTTCTTATCCCAAGGCCTCCATCCTTTTTAGATCTGCAAACCAAATCCCATCCAACAAGAGGCACTATTTTTCTTTCTTCGACTCCAGACCAAAGGAATCTCTTTTAGATCTTCTCAATGGTTTCAACATATTTGGATGGGATTTTAAAAATACTAAGAGGATAGATAGGGAGATTCTGCAGAGAAGCTTTAAGAAGCTGGAGTTTTCTGGCTTGGCTTAGGTGAGCTCCTTTCCAGCCAGAGAGTTTTTTCCCAAACCTATCAACCGGAGAGATCCAAAAAGTATCTGGGGGTTTTAAACAAAGAGGCAATCCTAGATAAGTAGTAGGAAGGGACTCAATCTTCCATCCAAGAATTCTAGCTAACTTTCTTTGTCTATGCAAAGGTGTGTTAAAGAAATATAGCGAGCTTTTTTGCTTATTTATCACCTAACCAGAAGCTCTACCATAGGATTCCAAAAGTTTCTTCATCTCTTTAGCTTCCAAGACAACAAACCTTTCCATTAGCAAAGTGTCATCCACAAACTGTTGGTGAGAGCATATCAAATTGTTCGATGATGGTTTGAGCCCCATAATAGCTCTTTGAGCAACCAATTTACTTATATTCCTACCAAAAACCTCAGCCATAATCGTGAAGAGGATAGGAGAAATGGGATCTCCCTGTCTTAACCCTCTAGAACTATGGAAGAAAGTGGAAGGGGATCTATTAATAAGAACTTCCATAGAAGCAGAAGTGATGAGTTGTTCAATAAGCTATAAAACCCTTTCATTGAAACCAAAAGACTTTAAGATCTTAAACAGAAAGTTCCAGTCTACCCTATCATAAGCCTTCGAAATGTCAAGCTTAAGAAGAAATTCTTTTGATTTAGAGACTGAGAGGGAATGAACATTCTCATGAGCATGGACAATAGAGTCAAGAATTTATCTTCCAGGCACAAAACCATTCTGTTGAGGAGTAATTATAGAGGGCAGAATAAGAAGTATTCTAGAGGTAAGCACCTTTGAAATAATTTTATAGAAGGAATTATAGAGGCTGATAGGTCTGAAGCCTTCAAAATACTGCACTCTAGGTTTTTTGGGAATAAGAACCAAGAAAGTGGCATTTAACTCCTTCAACAGATTTCTAGAGTAGAAGAACTCTTTCACTGCCTTCTCAACATCCTCCCCAACAATGTCCCAGAACCACTGGAATAAAAGTAAAGGGAAGCCATCAGGACCAGGCGCTTTGCTTCCTTCAAAAGAGAAAACAACTTTTTTAATTTCCTCACTGGTGGGTATATCTATCAACATTTCATTGTCTCTAGAGTTAACAATCCTAGGGATAGCCTCCAGTAACTGATTTTGATCCTCCAAATTAATACCCTCTTTCTCAGATAGGAGGTTCTTGAAGAATAGGACAACTTCTCTTCTAATATCCTCTTCCTCATAAGTTCTACCATCAACCACAATCGCTGAAATTTTGTTAGTTGCCTTATGTTTAGATGCTGAAAGATGAAAGTATCTGGTGTTTTTGTCTCCAACCTTTAGCCAGAGAGCTTTGGATCTTTGTCTCCAAAATTTATCTTCTCTAGCAATTATCTCATGGAGTTTTGAGAGGATCTCATTTTCCTTTTCTTAGTTTCATTCAAGTATCCTTCCTTCTGAATTTTGTTTTGGATTTTAGATAGCCTAAACTGAAGATCAAATTTGATTTGAAAGATATTGCCAAAAGACTCTTTTTTCCACTTTCTGAGATTCATTTTAACTTCTCTTAGTTTTTTGGCAATTCTAAATAAGTCAGTACCCTTAATTTTAATATTCCACTATTTCCTTAGTTCCTCTTGGAGGAGAGGATGGGAAAGCCACATCTTCTCAAAGCGAAAGGGAGTATTCCTCTTGATTTTTAAGGGGTTAGCCAAAAAACTAATAGGAAAATGATCAGATCCAATCCTAGGGAGGGTTTTCAAAGAGCAACAATAATTTAAGATCCAAATATTAGAAACAAGGGTTCTGTCAAGACTCACCTGGATCAGATTAGACAAAACTCTTCGATTCAGCCAAGAGTAAGAGCTCCCTTGCAAGTCTAGATCGATCAAGGCCTAATTGTTGATGAAATCCAAGAGATCTTCTTTACTTTTTGCATTAATCTAAAGCCACCAAACTTCTCACCCTGAAGGAGGGGTGAGTTAAAATCTCCCATGACAACCCATGGGTTATTTTGAAAGATATTTCGGAAAGTAGCCAGCTCTTTCTAAAAAACCTTCTGAGCTTTTTTACAGTTAGGAGCATAAATATTAGACTGGATCCAGCTGAAGTTGTCCCTAATATGAGTAAATCTAGTAGCAACATGATTAGGACGAGAAAAAAGAGGATCACCTCTTATGACCTTACAGTTCCAAAAAGTCGCAACCCCACCAGAAGCACCAGCTGAATTACTGCCCTAAATGGAGCAATGTTGGAACAAAGAAATCTTTTCCACCTTTTCACTTAACATTTTGGTTTCCTGAATGAGAAGAATATCAAAATTTTGGTCCTAGGCAAAATTGTGTAAAATATCCTGCTTGTGGGGGTTATTTAGTCCCCTAATATTCTAGGACAATAACTTCATGGGAATTTAGGAGAGAGAAGGAGCTCCGAGATGGTTTTTTGGAAGCCATCTACAATATCTTGAAAGCTATGGTGCTCTCTTATCAGATTTTTGGGTCTTCTTCCTTTAGCCATGGATATTGCCCCATTGTCTATTTTTGCTCTCGATCTTGTTGAAATCCCACAAGGGGTGATTTTAATTTTGATTTTTGATTTTTTCTTCTTTTTCTTAGATAGCACCTCTTCTCTATCTATATCATCTTGACTATCTCATTCTTTGTTGGATTCCCATTCTTTTTCAGATAGGAATTTCTGTTCCCAGGGGAGGGTATCCATGAGTCCATTCCTACAAGGCAGGGAGATACTTCTTTCAAGAAGGCTTTCCTGGCTAGGGTCCGAATAAGTGTCTTTAACAACATCAAAAGAAGTCAGATCCGAGCAGGATTCAAAACCTGGGTTATTTGTCCCGACCGGAGACACAATTAGGGGGATGCCTACCTCAAGAGAGTGACCCTAGGAAGGAATATCGTCCAGCCCTAGCGTCATGGGGTCCCGAAAGATGGGGCTCATCTCTAAGGTAATAGAATCATTCAACTTACTAGGGGCTAATTTCTGAGCTTCCCATTCCACACTTTCATCTTTGTTCTAAGAGTCAGAGGGAAACTTTGGAACCAAAACTTGGGGGGTCTGGATGGTAGAGTCATCATTTCTAGCTTCATTAGAGATATTTTATTGAGAAACATCTGCCTTACCTAGAGCCAAGAACCCAACATTTCAATCCATTCCTTCTCCTTTATCCTAAGGACCAGACTTAATCTTAGGAACAAGAGCTTGGGGGACCTAGAAGGTGGAGCCTTCATTTCCAGTGTCACCCGAGAGGTTATCAGGGATTTTAGCAACCTTTCCCACTGGCTCCATAACATATTTTTCCTCCTGTTTCTTTTTCCATACCACTTTTGAGGCCCTTTTAGGGTTTTCCTTTTCTTTTACTGCCTTAAGGGGGCAATGCTTCGCCCAATGGCCATATTTTCTATAGTTGAAGTAGGAAAAAGGGATGGTCTCAAACTCAATAGCTTGCACCCAAGAACCAAGTTTCGAGTGGATCTCCATAGAGGAGGGAAGATCCGCTTCCTGAGAAACACCCACACATATTCTGGCAAACACCAGTCTCCTTCTTGCTACTATCATAGGGTCAATCGATAAAAGCTCCCCAAAGGAGCTAGCAATCCCCCTGAAAACATCATCATTCCAATATTCCAGAGGAAGACAATGAAGCCTAACCCATACCGGAGCATTCTCAAAGATGGAGTCATTTAGATCGAAGTTTGAAGACCTTTTTTTAAGTGCGAGAGTTGATTTCCCAATAACCCATGGTCCTCTACATCTAACAACCTTAATGTCTTCTTTGTTTGAGAACTCAAAAGCAAAGAAACCTTTTGGGAGAGCCGCAATAGAGACACTACCATTTGTTCTCCATTTTTTTCTAACAAAATCCCTAACAATCTCAATATTTGGCCTTTAGCCCATGAATTTACCAACTAGGGAATTTTCCATTATAGCAATATTATGATCAATGATCTCGTCTGGAATAGAGATTGCAATTTCCAATAGTAGGGCTAGAGATATTGCGCACAAGGGGAAAAAAAGGCTTACCATTGGGTTTAACCCCAAACAGTGAGGCCCATTTCTTATGATGCCCGCCATTCATGTCACCAGACCCCATTTATTTTTTTGAAAGTTATTAATGACATTTTGTTGCATTAAATTCTGGGTTGCCATGGCAATGTTTCCAGTGTGATCTAGAATGCACTTAATCATTGTTTGAGATGAATCAGTTTATGAAAGTTGTCAAGTGATCAAGTTTGTTGCATTTTTTTCATTTTTGATGATTTATTAGTTGTATTATTGTGAATTAAGCCAAGAATTCCTAAGAGCAAGAATTTTGTATCATTGATTTAAATCATTGGTTGAGTTGAATTGTGATCCTCCTAGCATTGCATCACTACCACCCACTTTTCATTCCTTTTTAAGGAACTTTGTAAAATATGTAATTCATCTCATTCATTTTTTTTTTCTCTGGTGAAGTATCTCAAGTGCACTTCTCTCACTCATTCGTGAAGTTTTATTGGCAGATGTTTCTCCTTGGTTATTTTCTTTGACATGGTATCAGAGCCACACAATCTACAACTACTTTCTTGAGAGTTTTCGTTGGAGAGTTTTTGAGATTTTTTGTTTCAGCATTTGAATTTTTTTAAATTTCAAAATTGCCTCATTCTACCTTTCACCTGTTTCAGTATTGGTTGTTGGGTAAAAAATTGTGTTGAGAGGTGATTTTTTGCTTGGATGAATTTGCATTTTTTTTAATTTCAAATCTATTTGTCTGGAGGCTATGCTTTCTTTCTTCTTGATTACTTGATAGGAATCATCTTTCTGTGATTGTTGAGGGCACAGTTCTAACTGAAGAGGCCCTGATTTTCTTTTTCTTAGGAGGTGGAACAGTTGATTTGAGAAGGAATTCTTTCTACTTGTTTGAATTTTGGAAGGAAGTTCCCTTTTGTATTGGTAGAAGTGTATCATTCTCCCATTGTTGGCACATTTGGAGCCTCGATTTGCACTGGAGGCGTCATATTTTATTTTCTATAGAATGATTTCTCCCTTTGTGTTGGCTACAATCAGTTCTTGCAAGGAGACAATTCTTCTTCTTTAGGCATTCCTTTCATTAGGAGAAGCTACAAATAATCTTAGTCACCTGTGTGGAAGGATCGATCCATTGGAAGAGGCACTCTCATTTATTTTATAGGCATTGTGAATTTCTAGAGAAGGCATTGTTGTTTGGGAAACATTTAAAATGAAAACCTTATACTTAATAAAGGTTTGTAGTGAAATATTTTTCCTAGGTTTTGGAGGTGGGTCCATATGCTATGATTAGGGCATTTCTTCTGGACATTTATCCCACATTCATTTCATGGAGACATTCTTTTTTCCTTAAATCTGCAAACACTTGCATTGTGTTGTAGAGTTGTGACACTTCCAAAATTCTATTGGGAGATAATAAGCTTTTACATGTTGTGGGTTTAGGAAATGTTGAGATAGGTGATGACTATTTTAGGGATGTATTTTGTATACCAAAGTTGCACACAAATATTTTTTCCTTCTATCAAATCACCCATGGTGAGGTACCGAAGACTATGGAATTCACAGTAGATTCTATTTTTATCAGAGAAGCTGACACTGGAAAAGTCATTATAGTTGGTAATGTTGATCATGAGTCCCATCTGTATACCTTCTCTCATTTTGTTGATGATGATGACTATGTTCCTCGTACCCCGCTTGCTAGTGTTAACATCAATTACATGGGACAAATTGGTCATCTAAATTTGGGGGTTCTTTAGACTCCTATTGATACATCTCCTATTGCTTCAGAGGTTGATCTTTTTAGCACATGCTCAAGATATTTTTGATCCCTTGGATCTTGTTTTAATGGATGAGTATTTGGTAGGCATCTCATATTTTTTTGTGGAGTCTCATCTTGCAAGTTTGGGAGATATACTTGATGGGATTTCTCTCTTCTTTGATGAAAATTTTAGCATGGTAGTTGATACATCTAGATTTTCTTTGGAGGTTTAATTTGTAGATCCTTCACTCTCATTTGATTCGTCACATTTCTTGGTTGTTTTTGACCAAGATTATTCCATTTGGAGATATCCTTGCTTTGTTCATTTGGACATGGAGTTTCTTCTTCATCACCTGGTTGACTTGTTTCTTCTTAAGGGGAGAAGAGTTCCTTACAGAAATTGGGTCATCTTTTGTTTTCAATCATATTTCATCATCATTAGAGCTTCTTCATTATGGGGAGGATATGATATCTCATCTTTTCTTTCCTATCGGGGGGGATCATTGATTGTATATATATGATGTATGTAGTCCTTGGGGGATGTGATTGAGTCCTCCATCCATGCATCTTTGTTTTTTTTTCTCTCTTTTCGGGAGGGGCTTTTTCCCACAGGTTTTTTCTTCTTTTCTCTAGTTGTGAGATATTACATTGTAAATGGGTACCTAACACATGGTTGTATAGTTGGGACCCATATTTCATTTTTGCAATTTTGCATCTTCATTCCTCCTAAGTTTGCACTTAAGGGGGGGGTGTTAGTGAGTTAATTTTTTAACTTAGGATTAATTGTGCATTTGTTTTTTGAGTAGTTTTTCCCATCCTGGGAAGTTTCTCACTCGTCACCCACTTTTCATGCCTTTTTCAAGCACTTTGTACAATATGTAATTCATTTCATTCATTTTTGTTTTCTCTCATGAAATAGCCTATGTGCTTCTCTCACTCATCCGTGAAGGTTTATTTGTAGATGTTTCTCTTGGATTATTGTATCTAACAATTCTAATCATCAGTGAATACCTTTGACAATAATGAAGTCCTTTGACATTAATGATAAATTTTGTTCAACAATATGCCCCTTTATCATTGATGACAAATAGAAAAATGGGTATGTGCAAGATCATCACGGAAAAAATAGGCCCTTAAGTGGCAAAAAATTCAAAAAAATCAGAGTTAGGCAACTTGACATAAAAATTTGAATTTAAGTTATCTATATTATTTCAAAAACTTGTAAAAATTTGAATTTAAGTTATCTATATTATTTCAAAAACTTGTAAGAATAAAATTTGTAGAAAATTTAATGTTGTTTCTAAACAACTAGGTTTGTTTTAAAAACAAAAATTCTATTTGGTGAAAATTTGAAATTTCAATGCAATGGTACTTAAATTTCAGGGAAAAAATAAGAAGTAGGTGTCTGTTTGACCACCCTAACCACAATAAAATGATAATATTTTTTATAAGATTTTAGATATAAGTAGAGGACTCATGCTTGAATGTGATGCATATTTTTTTGTCATTTTTTTCCAAGTAAATAATTAATTATGAATTTTTTATTACAAATTTTTAAAAAATATAAAAACTCATATGTTTGACCACCTTAACTTGGCCAAAACTTCATGAAATTCAATTTTTATTTTTTTAATCCTATAGTTTGCAAAACATAGAATGTGACACATGTTTTGGATTCAAAAAATATGATATTATTTGAAAGCTATAGATGTTTTTCAATCAGCCTATCAATACAGACTTTAGTCTTAATTTGAATAGAAAATGAATAATAATTACTTATTAAATTCAAAGTAAAGAATAATTTATATCAATGGAAATCTGAGAATCTCCTTTAAAAACCCTTTTCGTTTCATGAATTTTGGGTTAAAAAATAGTCACCAGCCACATACCCCTCATATTGCCACTTTTTGGCCCATCATGATCCTGCACATACCCAAATGCTGAGAACATAAGAAGACATATCTAATATAGTTTGAATTAGAAAATTACCTCATTTTGAGTTCCATTTCCCCCCCTTAGAGAATATATAATTTTGAGTTTCATTTCTTCCCCTTTGACATCAATGGAAATGGTCAACTAAAACCTCGCTCACATCATCACTAAACATTTCTAGCAATCTGCATAATCAAAAAAAATGTTTCCTAGATAGACTCACCTCAAGTCCATGCCATACTACTTCTGAAAACATTCTGTAAGACCACCAAACATTCTTGTGGTAGGGAGACAAAGCTCCCCCTCAACCTGTGCTTCCTCTAGATTCAAGAGGAGGGAGGAGCAGCTCCCAACATCTTTTAGAGAAACTCAAAAGTCACCTTAGAAAGTGGTTTTGTGAACATGTCTACTACGTGCTCTTTGGTTTCAACATAGTCCATATTTACCTCCTTTTTAGTAACCTTCTCCCTTTGAAAATTATACTATCACAAGATGCTTTTTCCTAGAATGCATTACTATATTCTTTAAAAAAATTGTGGCACTCGTATTATCACAATGAATAGAAACGGGTTCATCAAACTCAATCTTCATTTCCTTCAAATTCTACTTCATCTATAAAATTTGAGTGCAATATGAAGCTGTTGTAATTTATTCTACCTTAATTAAAGATAAGAACATTGAATCCTACTTCTTTCTCAACTAGGACACAAGACTATCACCAAGGAAGAATGCTCTACCACTTGTAGTCTTGTGGTCATCTATAATTCCTACCTTTAACCTACATCTTTGTGTGTAGTCAAAGTAAAATTTTAACTCTTTGGATACCAAAAATCAAAATCAAATGTATCCTTCAGATATCTAAATATTCTCTTTACTGCTTTGACATAATTAGTCTCTTTAGGTGCTGCCTAAAATGTAGCTACCATTTCAACTGCTTATATTATATCCAATCTAGATGCAATCACATATCTAGTAAACTACTAATCATGGATTTATACAAGGTTTGGTCTACTAGAGGAGATTCATCATCCTTACTCAACTTGCATTTGGTCACCATAGGTGTACTCACTGGTTTACATTCTTCCATCTTGAACTTAACATTTCATTTATGTACTTAATCTGAGAAATGAATATGCCTCTATCTGATTGAGAAATTTGTAAACCAAGAAAGAAAGACAATTAACTAGGCATTGATATTTTGAACTCACTTTACATTGCATTCTAGAACTCCTTGCACATATCATCATTGTTTCTACCAAAGATAATGTCATCAAAATAGACAACAAAAATCAACAACTTATCACCTTCTATTTTTATGTATAAATTGCTATCTACACTGCCTATCTGAAAACCTTGCTACTGTAGATACTTGTCCAACCTAGAATGCTCTAAGAGCCTATTTAAGTCCATAAAGATCCTTGTTTAGCTTGCACAAAAATGCAAATTATCTAAGCATTGAAAGCCTTCTGGTTTCTCAATGTAGACTTCTTCTTCTAACTATCCATTTATGAATGGAAACTTCACATCCATCTGATACACCTTCCAATTTTTGAATGTTGAAAGAGCCAAAACATTATGATTTCTTCTAGTCTTGCTACTAGAGAAAATGTCTCCTCAAAACCAATTCCTTCAACTTGAGCATGTCCGTTACACAAAATTTTGGCTTTGTTCCAGATCACTTTTCCATCTTCATTCAGTTTGTTTCTAAAGACCCACATAGTACCAATAACATTCTTGCTTTTAGCTCTTGTAACCAATTCCCAAGTTTGATTCTTCATTATCTAAGATATATCTTGTTTCATATCATCTATCCATCCTTGCTCTTTTCTTTGCTTTGTATAAGAACTTCGTTCAATCTTTGATAATAGTGCAAAATGTACTTGGTTATTTGCTCTTTAAATTCTTCTTTAGATCTATAATCCACTATCCCTCTTACCTATAATTTTATATTTTAAGTGATTTTTTTAAACATACCTTGTTGGAGTCTTTGTAATAGTATTCTCATAATCAAATTTTGAGTCCTCATCAAATTGCTATATACTAGACCTTCATCATTTTCTTCAAGAATTTTGGTAAACTAAATGGTCTCATCAACTCTCACGTTTTCACTTACTACAATCCTCTTTAGCCTCTTACTGTAACATCTTGTGTTGCCAAAAAATGTATAGTTGACATTTTTATGCTCACTTGAGTCTTTCTTATGGAATTTGGCTTGATTTTTCCTATATTTAATGTTCTAATGTGGCCAACACATTCACATTAGGTCTTGGACCCTTGTGAATCATTAAGACTTCTAGGTTGTCTTGTAAAAGTGTTGTAACCCACTTTCACACTTTTCTAGGACCCTTTCATTATAATTCACTTAAATATCACCTTTTATCACTTACCAAGTCTTATTTCAAAGTGTTGTAATGAGTTGTAACTAACTCTCACACTTTTCTAGACTTGTCCTCACTAATTCAACCCTTTCTCATGTTTAAATGACCTCTTAATACACTTTTCAGCCCTACTTAAGTGTATTTTTGAGGATATTCCCTTTAGATATTATTTAATGCACTTTAATTTTTAAAACCCTATGAAATTTCCCTAGTGGGACCAAGTCGCCACCTAGGGAAATTTAGTCCCACTGGGAAAAAAATCAAAATAGTTTTAATTTCTTGGGGGGATTTTATTCTCTTACCCTTGAGGTCAACCTATGATGTGTTATTTTTCAGGAAATAATGGAAAATCAAGTATAAATAAGGGTTTTTCCCCTCATTTTACATCTCCTACAATCTGCTAATTCATCAAGCATTCAAGCATTCATTCACTTAATCATTCTCAAGAATACAAGCACTCTAACCATAATCAAGTCATCCATTGGAGCACTTCATTACATATATTTACTTTTACACATCAAGGGTTTGGTAAGTTTATGAAATTTCATGTTGTTTATTTATCATTCTCTTCTTATTTCATTTCATTATCTAGGGTTTGATTACCAAACTAGTGTTTGACCAAGGCAAACCCCTATACTCTAACCCTTAACACTTTTCCCCCTCTTTGCATGTGTGTTTGTAGACCTTGTGTGTAGATTTTTCAAAGAGGAAAGTGCCAAAAAGGTGTTTTCAATTCATCAAAGTCATCAAAGTCAACAAAGCCCTTGTTGAAGCTTGGAGACCCTTTTTTGTCTATTTTTTGTAGATTTAGATCCAGACACCTGTCAGAAAAGCAAGTGTAAACCGAAAACTACATAATCCTATCCAAAAATTCCCAAGTGGACTAAGTCACCATCTATGGTGAATTAGTCCCACTCCCAGGCCTCAAAATTGATTTTCACATTTCTGAGTACCCATTTGGCAGATTCTTGTTCTAGTAGATTTTGCCTGAAACTCGACTAAGTTGCCCAGCTTGGCGTAAGTGTCCCAGTCAACATTTTTAGTCAACTCTATAGGATTCTGGAGCCTCTCTACATCAAATTCCATATTCCAAGTGCGCCTCTCTAGTTATATTTAATTTTGTTATTATTTACTTGCATTCTTAGGTGTTTTTGCATAAATCACTGTGTTTTTCAGCACTTTGCATTTCTCAGGTTTAGCATTAATAATTCATTTATTTTTTAGTTTGTTGCATTAGGACATCATTATTAGTTATATGGAATCCATTTTATATTAATATTGAGTGTAGACATTAGAATTTTGGGCCTATTTCTCTCCTTTTAGGTGAAAACCTAGAAGAGTTAGAGAACCCTTGGACACCCCAAAATTAATGTCCACACATCTATATGCTTTACTTGTGATAGAGTAACCAAGAAAAATACATTCATCAGATGTAGAGTCAAACTTAACTAATTTTATTCATCCTTTTTGATGTAGCATTTTCTTCTAAATATCTTGAGATGTGGTGCAGGAGCACATGTGTGAAAGAGCAATCAACATCAAACAAAAAAATGTTGATTTGTATTTCGTATCTTTGGTTTTGGTTTTGGTTGCTCATCTCTCATATTCAACTTCTTTGAGTTTAGTATCCCCTTATTTTATCTCACTCTATGATAACTCAAATAATTGTGAAGGGTGAAAGGGAAAGCTTAAATGTTAATCGATTGATATGTAAAGTAAAATTCCTTCACTTTGCTAGCATCCATTGTAGCCAATGTAATTTTTTCAAATGTTGTATTTGCTACACATGTTTAAAAAATATGGAAGCATAGTCTAATGATTGTAGAATATGCACAAAATGAATTGTCAAAAATTCAACTATATAACTTGGTAGATGCAAAGGTATTGATTTGGCATTAAAATTCAATTGGGAGAAGAGTCGACCAATTTTCCTCTAGCACAATAACCAACAGACACAAAACAAGAAAAGAATGTGCATAAAATTTTAAATATACATGTTAAATAAAAGGCTGATATAGTTGAAAGAAGAAAGGTTATTTTTTAACATTCTAATATGAAATTTTGAATTGAAAGATGCCTTTTCATCTAAAGGATGATTTTTAACATTCTAATATGAAATTTTGAATTGAAAGATGCATTTTCATCTTCAAATAAATGATATGGCTCGATGGAATAGAGAGGGGATGGTTTTGAAAAGGCCGATGAAAATATGGAAGGTTAGTGAACTAAAGAAAGGGATCTCATGGTTTAAAGGGTAGCATGGGGTCGCTTAGCCATATCTAATGAAGGAAATAAAAACAAAGAGATAAAAGGCTTTGTGGAGTGCATAAGTGAAGAACAATAGGTAGGAATGAGGAGAAATTTAAAAAAAAAATCTAAAGGGGGTAAACCAAGTGGAAGAAGGTTGTGATGAGATAGGGGGAGAAAATGAATGCATAGCTTGGATGGTGGAAGAATAGTTTATGGGTTGATAAAGTAGGAGTTTTTAAATAAAAAGAAATACCAACGAGTGAGGGGAGGCATGCATTTTTCTAGGGGTAAGAGAAGCATTGCAGTAGAGGAAAGAAATCAACCTATGAAAGGCTAGACCATGAGGAATGTGAAAGAAACAACCAGTCCTCAAGGAGGATGAGAGGGTATGTAAAGTTGATCAACATAGGTGGAGACTATGTCATAAACTAAAGTTCAATTTTCCTACAAATTGTATGAACAAGCAATTTATTTGAGATAAATTTGAATGTGAGTTTGATAAGCTTGAAATTGGAGTTTGTTTCTTCATTTGGGTATAAGTTCCTTTTATTAGTTGATAAAAAAATTTGTCAGATTGAATTAATTGTGAATAGTTTTGATTGTGGAACTATGTTGGAAGTTTTATGTTTGTTGTGAGAATTCATTTTGAATTTTGTGAATGGTTTTGAGGAAGAGGGGGCAGAGGTCCCTCTTGTTTCAATTGGTATCAAAGCGAGTATTCTTGAGAGTGGAGAGGATCTAGTAGGACGTGCGGGTGTGGTGTGAAAAAATCACTGATCGAGAGGCAATTTGCATTAAGAGGAAAGTGTGTGAATCAGTAAACAAGAAGCTCGAGAGGGATCTTGCGAGTAGAGGAGTCTTGAAAAGCAGAGAGCTTGAAGCCGTAATTTTTTTTTTTTTTGTAGAGTGACAATAATTGTAGCAAGTAAGATGGGTTGGGTCATGAGGAGACCTGTGCAAATACTATTTTTGGAGCTATACTGGGAGAATGTGGAGGATGAAATATGTGTAGTGATGGAAAAGATGATTCATAGAAAAGTTGAAAAGAATGTTGGAAAAAGTGAGAAGAGTGAGGAAATTGTAGCCCCTATCATAGAAGTAGTAGTTGAGACATGCCATGAGGAAGGCATGACAAGAGAAGTAGAAAGGACTGAGGTGAGAAGCAAAGAGGTCACTGTAGATGGTGAAGAGGATTTTTTGGCGATTTTGCTAACAATTGAGGAAGAGTGGGTGATGAAGATTGTTGATGTAGCAAAGAAAGAAGAGTGAGAAGTTGTAGCTAACGAGGAGGTGGAATATGTCATAGTGAAGTTCAATGTTGCATCTATGAGTACAGATGAGGTAGAACAACTTTGTGATGTTATTTCATTTTTAGATGAAATGATAGAAAGTTAGATGAATAAAGTAGAATACCATGTAGTAGATGGTGTGTAGTTTTGTGTAGATATGGTTGAAGATGTTATAGGTTGTTTTTGGTGGAGGTGGATAGTTAGAGGTGGGTTTGAACCCATAGGAGAGGACAGGAGTGTGGAAATAATTTGTTGAAGGACGTCAAGCTTTGGTGGACATAAGTCCATGAAGGGAAAAAGGAGGAAGATGCTATGTTGTTGGAGAGAAGTGTGTGTTCCAACACAATGCTCAAAAAAGTAGAAGAAGGATTAATTTTCAACAATTGGATAGTGAAGGAGTTTTCTATAGGTTTATGGCAACCTAGAAGAGTAGTACAACTACTTAACTTAGTGATTGTGAGCCCATACTTACAATCTTTCTACCCGACATGTCTAGTGGAGGAGCACACGGGTGAAAGAGCAATCATCACCAAGCAAAAAATAATTGATTTTCTTTCTGTAGCTTTAGTTTTGGTTTTGGTTTTTCATCTCTCATCTTCAACTTTGTTGAGTTTAGTATCCCCTTATTAAATCTTGTTCTATGATATCTTGAACAATTGTGAAGGGTGAAAGGGAAATTTTAAATTTTAATCGATTGATATGTAAAGTCAAATTCCTTCACATTGCCAATGTCTATCATAGCCAATGGAATTTGGTTAGATGTATTTTCTACTGCTAGGCATACATGTATGGGAAATATTGTTTTGAATATGCACAAAATGAATTATTGAACATTCAACTATATCACTCAACACATGCAAAGGTATTGATTTGGAATTAAAATTCAATTGGGAGATGAATAGACCAGTTTTACTTTTGAAAGATACATGAAATCTTGAAAAGGGAGGTTTTTATTATGTCTTTTCACCTTCAATGAAGAAGGATCAATGAATTTCAAGGAAAGGCCATGGTTTAAAGAGGAGAATGATAGACTTCTGAGGTCAACCAAAATGAAAATAGAGAAAAACAAAACAAGAAAAGAATGTGCAGTAATTTTCAAATATACATCATAAATAAAAGGATGATATAGTTTAAGGGAGAAAGGTCGATTTTAACATTCTAATCTAGAATTTTGAAATTCAAAGATTCCTTTTCATCTTCAAATAAATGATATGGCTCGATGAAACAAATAGAAGATGGCTTTGAAAAGGTCGATGGACATATGGAAGGTTGATGAAGAGAGGGATATCATACTTGAATAATGGAAAATAATGCAGTTCAAAGGGTAGGAGGGGGTCGCTTAGCCATAACTAATGAAGGAAAGAAACACAAAGAAATAAAAAGTTGTGTGGAGCACATAAGTGAAGAACAATAAATAGGCATGAGGTAGCATTAAAAAAAGATCTAAAGGGGGAAAACCAAGTGGAAGAAGGTTACAATGAGAAAGGGGGAGGAAATGAATGCAAAGCTTGGATGGTGGAATAAGAGTTTCAGGTTGGATAAAGGAGTAGTTTATAGATAAAAAGAAATAGCAATGAGTGAGGGGATGCATGTGTTTTTCTAGGGGCAAGAGAAGCATTGTGGTAGAGGAGAGAAAGAAGCCTATGAAAGGATAGACCATGAGGAATGTGAAAGAAATAGCTAGTCCTCAATGAGGATGAGATCAGGTATGTAAAGTTAATTAGAATAGGTGGACACTATGTCATAAACTGTAATGTAATTTTCCTACAAATTGTATGAAAAATAAATTTATTTGAGATTAATTTGAATGTGAGTTTGGTAAGCTTGAAATTGGAGTTTATTTATCCATTTGGGTATTATTTTATTTTATCAATTGACAAACGAAATTTTTTAGATTGAATTAATTGTGAATAGTTTTGGTTGTGGAACTATGTTGGAAGTTTTTTTTTTGTTGTGAGAATTTATTTTGAGTTTTGTGAATGGTTGTGAGGTAGAGGGGAAAGAGATCCCTCTTGCGTAAATATGTCTGAATGAAGTTGTTCTTCCTCTACATAACTCATATGGTATCTTATAAGACTTAGGTCTGATGAACTCTATTTATAATATATATTGTTGTCTAAACTACTTCTCTCTAGTACAAATGTAGTAAACTTGCTTGACTCAAAATTGTTCTAGCCATCTCCTATATGGTCTAGTTCTTCCTTTCTACAAATTAATTTTGTTGCAGAGCCTAGAAGGAAAAAATTACCCCAGGATCCCATGCTCTTCACAAAATTCATCATACTGGTCAAATTTAAATTCTCCACCTCTATCTGATCATAGAACATTGATTTTCCTATCAGTTTCATTCTCAAATAATGCCTTGAATGCTTTAAAATTATCAAATGCTTCTAATTTTTCTTTTAAAAAATCAATCTAACTCATTCTAGTTTAATCATCAATAAGCATCATAAAATACCTATCACCTTATAGACTCTTTGTCCTCATTGCTCTGTAGAGATCCATATGGTTCATATTGTGTTGTAGAAAAATGGTCCTTTTTCATTTTCATGGCCTTTTAGGTCTTGTTTCATGGTGTTGGAACTGTGTTTCTTTGATTTTATGTTGTATCATGGCTTGAACATGCTTATTTAGGTACTAAAAATGAAAGAAGGGTGTCTTGTGAAGGTGTTGTGAAGTGTTGTAAGACATTTCTACATTCTTCTAGACTCTATTTAATGCAATTTACCTAAAAATCACCTTTTAACTCATCATCAAGTCCTATATTGAAGTGTTGTAAAGCCTTGTAACAAGCCTTTACGCTTTTCTAGGCACATCTTCCATATGTACACCCTTCTCATGCTTTATTTTGTCTCTTTATGCCCTGATATGACTTAATTAATTATTTTTTTTGAATGTTATCCCAACAAATAACATTAAATACAACATTATTCTCGACACTTGTTTTTAGGTCCTAGGTGGGACCCATTCGCCATGGGTGGCGAATAAGTCTCCCTTGGGCCCCAAATTCAAAATATTTCAAATTTCCTTTCGAGATTTTATTCAAAATTACTTGATGTCGTCCTATGATGAGGTATGAATGGATAGTAAGGCACAAGAATTGTATAAATAGGAAATTTTCATCTCATTTTAGATCCTCCCATAATCTCATACAATCTCCTCATTCACTTAAGCATTCAAGCATTCTACAACATCTTTTCAAGTGCTTTGAAGCTACCATTGACATTACTTCAGAATTACAAGATCAAGAGTTAGGTGAGTTGATATCATTTGAATGTTATTACTTTATCTTTCTCTTGCATTTCATTATCTTTTCAAGGGTTTAATTACCAAATGTGGGGTTTGACCTAGGCAAACCTCTATTCACTAACCCTAATCATTTTTCCCCTTTTGCTTGTGTATTTGCAGCCTTTTGTTTGCAGATTTGATAGGTTATTAGGTGTTGAAGATTGATTTTCATGTCAACTAGGTGCTTCAAGTCAACATAAGTCAAATTCAAGCTTGGAGAGACTTATTTATCCATTTTCTGTAGATTTGAATTTGGCAACCCAACAAGCAGACATTCACAAATCCGGTGTTGTAGAGTTGTCTCCTGGTTTTTCAAAAAATTGGTAGAGGACTGATTCACTACCTGTGGCGAATGAGTCCCACCTTAGGACTGGAAACTTGAGTTTTGTCAGATTTCAGATCTTGATAGACATAAATTAGTTCTTGATAGTTTTTCATCAGTAGGAGACTGATTCACCACCTTGGGCGAATGATTCCCACTGTTAAAAAACAATAAATTTCACAAACATTCTAGACATTCCAAAAAACTCACACATCATCCAGGTGCACTCAGATTTACCCTTGTACCTTATGTTTTGCATAATTCCTTCATTTTCATAGTTCCTTACATATCATAATGTGTTTTCAAACATAGCATAAATTACACCTTTGCATTCATCTTAGTTCATCTTAATCAATTAATTGCATTTATTTAAGTTAATTTACATCATATCACATTGCACACATCCTAATTTGAGTGTTATATAAGCGTTTTGGACCTAAATCTCTCTCCTTTTAGGTGAAAAACCCTAGAAGTGCTAGAGCAAGCATTTAGGTTCCCAAAATCTATGTTTCACATATCCAATGGATTTGATGTAGAGTACTCCTTAGTATAAAATTTCAACTTTATCTATTTTCTCTCAAGACATGGTTTGTAGCTTGTAGATTGAGGCTTTTTGATCTTTGACATGTCCCAAACCATTCCTTTTGAGCTAATCTTCACAATGTCATCAAAATTGATGTGTCCCAATCTTTTATGCCAAAGCCAAATTTCTTCTCTCTATACAGTAAGATAGTTTTGTCCATTCAACTCACTGAGATGATATATATCATTGTCAATTCTTCTTTCCTCCACAATCACTTGTTTGGTAATGGATTTCTAGATTTCACAACCTTTAACGCTAAATGAGTGCTAGTCATCTTTGTCACATATTTGACTAGAACACTCAAAAGGTTATGATTTAATCCTTAAACATACAAAACATTGTGAGTTTTTTCTTACCACCATCAAGAATTAAAGTACCCTTACCAATAATCTTGGAAATAGAAAAATTTCCAAGAGTTCCAGAACCTCCTTCAAATTTCTTAAAATTCATGAACTTACTTTTGTCTTCAATCGTATGACTTGAACATCCATTGTCTATAATCCACAAATTCTTCTCCCTTTAAGCATGTAGTGTAATTGAGCTATCATGGATCTCTCCAACCTTTTCTCTTTTAGTATCTTTTTCTAGACTTTATTTGATTCACAACTCTAACATTCTAACCCTTTTCTTCTTATTTCTGGTAGAGGACTTACAAAATCCATAATTTCTAGCAATGCGTCCAAAATTTTTGCACTCGTGACAAATGATATGGAAATTATATAAAGGTACAAATGAATTACTACTAACAAAGCTATTTCTTCTTAGTGAAGCTCTTAGATAAAATCCACAAAATTATGACCAAAATGATTGCAACTAAAATAGTAACCAAAAAAAGAATGATTAAACTTGATATTGTACCCTTGTCCTCTTGAGGCTTATCTTATGAATTTTCTATTCTTTCTTTGCAAACGAATGAAACCATCATTCTTTAATTTTCTATCATTGATTTCTACACTTTGTTCAAACTTTTAGCATTCGGAAGCAATATCTTCTTGAATGTTGTTAGCAGGATTCACTAGTTGTTCTAACACTTTGATCTTCGGTTCATAAAAAAAAAAATATCGTTTTTGGTATGCGGATATGTCTAGCTATCAATTATCTGATCCAAGTTGTCGACACTCTTCCCAAACTTCATCATTAGCTAATGATTCATTTTGTCAAGGTCCTTTAGGTTAGAGATACAATTTATACTTCCAGCTTCTCATAGTCCTTGTCTTAATAGTAGCCTTTCAGTTAAAATATCTTCAATCATTTTTTCTTCTTCTTCTTGAACCTTTAGACCAATGATCATCTTTTCACATTCTCAATCTTCAGGGATAAACTATCTTTAGTCTCTACTCCCTCATCAATCATTTTCTTTAGTCTCTTAATATCCTTGTCGGCACAAAGTAACTCTTCCAAAAGATGTACTTCCTCATCATCATTTATGGAATTCATTTATGTAGTATCTTCAATAGTTCCCAATGCCATCAACACAACTTTCTCTTTTTGATCTCCATAGATGTCTTCATCATCTCCATCAATAGATACTTAGCCTTCCTCATTAATGATAAATATGATAGATAAAGACAATATATAGAAATATGTATATATAAAGATAGAACAAGATTAAATATATAAAAATATATATGTATAAATGAATAAAATCCAAAAAAAAAACAAAAAGTGAAACTTGAAAAAAAAATACCATTTATTACCATATAGATATACGGAAGACATTTCATAGAAAAAATTAACATGTTTATTTAAACTACACCATTAAACCTAGTGGCTACTGTATTAATTCTAGATAATTATAAACTCAATACTTATCATCTACGAGGAATATTCACAGTTTTGACTTTCAATTCTCGTGACAACCAATCATAGTCTAGTGTGAATTTAAAATATTTTTCAAATTTATGACCTCAAAATTAGGTCACAGACTGTCAAATTCAAGGTCTGGTCTTGCAGAAATGTCGGCCAGATTTGAAGTCTCCCTCCACCTTTTTTTAAGCATACAACTGCTCAATTGAGTGGTATATGCAATTCAACCAAACAAACAGGTCAAAGTATTTCATTTAAAATGATATTTCAGCTTAAGAAGTGGAAATATACAATTTATAGAAATCCAATACCAATCAAAATTCTACGTACCAGGTGGTAATATTCTTAGCCTCTAAGCTTAGACTAGGTTTTCTGGCGTACGTAATAAAATAACGGCTGAAGAATCAGTCGATTCATGAAGCTCAATATAGATAATCACTGATATGGACAGATAAATGATACCTTGTCATCGAAGAGCGAGATAAGGAAAAACAAGGCACTCTTGTAAGAGATAAGAGCATCAATTTGCACTCGTTGCACGCAAAAGGAAAGGCTGAAAATGCACAAACCAGTGAGCCATTTGATTTTCAGATAAAGCGGTATCGAGCTGAACTACTAAAAAATCATATTCTGGAAACATGATATCTGCCATCTCAAGTGGAGCTTATTTAAGTTCTTTTTATTTACAAGTTGGGCTCTTTTCTTGTCGCTTAGGCTATTGACAATGCATTGGGACCACTGCATGTTTGACTCAACCCTTGTAGTGTCATCATATTGGTGGTACTGGTGGTCAATCTCTGCTTGGTAAGCGAGCAAAGCTATCTTCCTCAACTTGCCAATCTCTACTTGATTAGTTGGAACATAAGTTCAACAGCAGTGAGTTTTATTTATTTATTTATTTATTTGGATATAATAGGGGTGTTTGCGTGACTCACTCTAGCGGTCTAATAGTTCATATCTTGGGCACCTCTAATCTTAAGAGGAATTATTTGCATGGAAATAAAGCACACTTTAATTAGGGTTAAGTCAAGAAAGAATTAGAGATTTAGATATGTTATAATTAATAAATGAAAGGGATATGAAGGGTTTCAGCCTATGTAATTTGATTTGGTTGAAGATGATATTTTAATGTATGATTTGGGTGATCATTAAGATTGGGTTTGGATATTCAATAAAGGTAGGTTGTAGTGTTATGAAAGTATTTGGTTCTAGTGTATCATCAGATTATACAAGTTTCTTTTCATATTTTTTTGGTTTTCAATTTTTTTTGTTTTATAATGTAAGAATTCTATGTCAAAGCATTTCTTTTTGAGGTTCAATGAATGTAGGTATGTTATCGTCACAATTTAATAAGAATTATATTGTGTTTTCCTCAAATTTTTTTTTTGTATGTCAAATAATAGGACAGTTGTAATAAAAGAATGGTTAATCACCAAAGTGTAGAGTAGACAATGGAAGAAAAGATAACACCTTTTAAAACAAAGAAGAAACCTCTAAATAATATGGCACTAGGTTAGCCATAAACAAAGGTGCCAACAATATAAAGGATGCTCAACTCCCAAACAAATGGTGCAACCATAAATAGCTAAGTGCCAACTAAAAGAACCAATACAACTTGTAGACACCTAAATTATTCCACCAAACCGTAATTGTTATCATGTCATGTTCATTGCATCTATTTATCATTTATCACTTAATTAGTTAATAATAATTCAATAATATTTATTTATCATTTATCACCTAATTAATTAACAGTAATTTATTACAAAATATTATTTATCATTTAATTATCACATATTATTTATTACTTCTAATCCATTTATCACATCAAAATATTTTATTAATTAATAATTATTTATTTATCCATTTAATTAAATAATAAAATGTGATCTAATTTCTATTTTTAAAAATAATTTCCTTTTTCATCTCTTCAGTCAACTCCATCATCACCAATCAGTTAACTTAGTATTTAAAAACTCAATATTCTCTCACAAGTTAACTCTTTTGTACTTTAGAAACTTCATCTTCATTCTTTAGTTAACTAAAATTGAAATTGGAAACATCATGTGCACATTTATCCATCATTTTAATTAGAAAATTTAATGTTATCCTCTCATCACTTGAATTTGAAGCTTCATTTGCATATTTATCCATCATTTTAATTAAAAATTCAATATTATCCTCTCATTATGTGAAATGGAATATGCCTAATTTCAGTTGAGTTGACTCCATTGATTTTCTACTTATCTTAGGTCCTAATCCTCATCCAAATCTCCTAAGTCTATAAATTAGATCATTTTCTTCATCATTGAGATCCATCATACATTTAAGCAATCATATTTTGTCAAATATATTACTCTTTTTCTTATTTAGTGTTATGCTATTTGAGATTGTATCCACATCCATTCAAGGTGAATCAACATCATTGACTTATTTTTGAGGTTTGGATTTAAGTTCTTTTAGTTTCTATCTTATGGTTTTAATTCTTATATTTTTGTGAACTTGACATGAACATTGAATCTTTTAATTGATTTGTTGTGGAACAAAATTTATTGATGTCAATGGAGTTCATTTTTATCAAAGGTGTTCAATAATGATCAAAAGATAAGTGAGAATTAAATGTAATTGTATAGTCATATCATTTTGAGTTGTTTTGGGAGTATATATTGCTAGCTATATTGATAAAAGAAGTTGAAGATTTTATGTAGTATCATACTACATCAGTTCATGGTGAAAAAAGTGATTGAGAAGTCTAATCTGGGATGTTTTAGTTTAGTTTCTAAGGGTAGAGAAATTTCTCTAGTAATACAATTTTGTTCAATAATTCTTCCTAAAGGTGAGTTAGGCTTTGCAGTTTGAATGGAGAGTATGTCTACACAAGTCATAGTATATTTTAAATTTTCTTGAATGGATGATAATTAGGAAAAATATTTGAAGTTATAGAAGGTTTTGTGTGGCTATTTGTCAACCAGTTGCTGTTGTGGAACTGTGCCACAATGGCTAGTAGTGTGTGGCATTCAAAGTTGGCATGTGGTGCTAAAATGGTTCTAGGTTAAGGTTCTTGTGGGAACACATGAGATAATGTTTTTTTGGTGCGAACAATTTATTTTAGGACTGACCTATTACACATTTCATGTGATTTGAATTTAGGTCCACCTTATATCGTCCTAGTTAATTACAGATCCTTGTTGATATGGAATAGTTTTAATGTAATGTCTTATATATAATCATCATACATTTGTGTAGATGTACAATGAGTTATAAGAATTCTTGAAGAGAAGGTGGTAAGTAAATATAGAAGTGTGTGAGCTTGTGTTATTCAATGTGAAACATTACAATAATTGTATGCCTTTATCAAACAATCTTAAGGAGTGTAGTACAGTGTTTGAATCAAGTTTAGACTATTTGTAATCTTAGAAACCACATTGGATATCTACAAGTTGTATTGTTGTAATTCTATACGACTGGTGTTCTACGCATTGAATTGGTGCTTAGATCATTGTATTGAATATTGTTCTCTCTAGTAGGTTGGTGCCTACAAATAAATTTTGGGATTGGTATCTCCAATAGGTTGGTGCCTAAAAATACATTTGGGGATTGGTGTCTTCGGTAGGTTGGTTCCTACTTCATATTATAAATTTTGTTGTTATATTGCTACTTTGTGAGGCTAGATTTGGATAGTAGATCCAAGTTCATTTTCTCACCATGGTTTTTCCCATCTTAGTTTTCCATGAATATCTGGTGTTCTCATGTGCAAATGTGTGTTCTTATGTGGTTTCTTGATTATGAGTGTCTATTTTGATTCAAGTTTTATGGTTTGTGTAGTGTCAAAAAATGTGATCATTCACATTTAATACTTAATTTGGGAATGATTAATGTTAAAATGAACTTAATGCCACCTTAATCTAGTGTTGTAATGTGTTTTCTACATTCACATTGGATTTAGCCCCCCTTTTAAGCTAAATAAACCTAACATTTCCTTGATTTAATGTTGAAAAGTGTATTCATTTACACCTTCACATTAAATTTAGGGCCCTTGGACCTAATGCTACCTTAGTCTAGTGTTGTAATGTGTTGTACACATTCAAATTGGATTTAGGCTCCTTTTAAGAAAAATAGACCTAATTTTTCTTTAATTTGATGTTGTAAAGTATATTTATTTACACTTTCACATTGAGTTTTGAGACCTCTTACATTTATGACCTTTATATCATCATTAATAGGCCCCTAAGACCCTATATTATGTATCTATGGGCTTATTTCAACCAAAATCCTAACAAGATCAACAAATAGACTTGATTTCTTAACTCCTTGACACTTTCTCTCTACAAAAAGGCCATGTGGAACCAATATGCCACCTTGGGTGTATGAGTCCCACCTAGGTCGGACTCATATGCCACAAATGACATATGAGTCCCATTTGGTTCCTTTTTTGAGTTTTTAGTGGGAAATCAATGTTTTAAATTCAAATTTTATGAATGTTGACCTCTACGATCTAATGAATGATAACTTGGATAGATTTCCTATATAAACAAGGTCTCAGATCATTGTTTCATTAAGCCCTAATGATATCAATTCAAGCACTCAAGAGTTAAGAATTCCAAGACTTCACAAGAACATTAAGAGATTTTACAAGGTCACTTCTAGGGCATTCAAGGGAAGAATTATTCATCAATTGTTGCAAAAATTCAAGATCCATCATCATATGAAGATTATCAAGAATCAAGCATGTTATTGAGCTAGTGCTATGATGTTGCATTCAAGATCCAAGATCAAGCATTGTTCTACATCTAATTCAAGATCTTGATATGCATCCTTCATAGCTACTTCATGTTAGGTTGGTGATTTACAAGACATCATTCAAGGTACTCATTGTTCATGTTTCATGTCCTTATTTCATTTTCTCATCATTTGGTTTAATACCTCATAGGGGTTTGACCAAGGAAAACCCCCATTTACTAACAAATCAACAATTTTTTCTCTCTCTACATGTGTGATTATAGATCTAAGTTTCTTGGAGCTTGAAGAACCCTTGAAGATTAGGTTACAAACTTGGAATTTTTTTTGGAGTTGTCCTCTTGTTTGCAAGGTTGCTATCTCACAAAAAGTCATCTATAGGTCTGGAATTAAGGTTTTAGATCCGAAAACAAAGTGTGGTAGAGAGAGAAGAGATTGGAGAACAAAATCAGAACTTAACCATCAAAAAAAGAACACTAGGACTAATATTCCACCTTGGGAATATGATTCCTAGTATAGCAAATTTTTAGGGTTTCTAGAGATTCTAGATTAGCACTGCCAGATTGAATTTTTAGTGCAGAAAACCTAGTCTAGGACTAAATCACCCAGACTGGTGTATGAGTCCCACTAAGAAAAATATCTTTGAATGTAGCTTACATTATTTCACATTTTTACAACACTGGTTATATGGCCATCTTGCATAATACACTTTTCATTCCTTGGTTCCCTTTGGTTTGTTCATGAGTTTCAAGCATACAAAGTTTTGCTTGCCTCATGAAGCCCAAAGTTCATTGTTGCGTGACACCTTATCCAAGTTATCAATGGGTATAAATTTGGTATGGTTTGATGGGAAACTAATTCAAGACATGAATACCCCTTAGAAAGTCACCTACATTGTGAGCGCATATCGACCATGTGTATGTGTCTTTCTCTCTTGGATTGCTCACCCAACAAACTTCTTGAAGTTCCATTTCCTTAAAGTAAGTATGCATTTTTGTAGAAATAACTTAGATCTGATCCACATCGCATTGGAAAAATAGTCGAGGCTTGACCCACCTTTTTATTTTTTCTTATTTTTGTTTTTCTTTCCTTTAGTCATTGACATTGCATGTTTGTGTATCTTAGTTTGCTGCATACCGTACACCTTGTGTGTTTCCTTTTGTGCTTATGTCAGTTTGACGTAGGATCTTAGATCTTGGGAGCTTGAGCACTCCCTTGATCTTTTTGATCCTAGATCATCCACATTGGTGCACATGGACCCCTCTTGAATGTCTACTTTAGTGTGAGTTTGAAGCAAGTTCATCCTCTCACTAAAATGGAGGCTAAATTTAGTGTCAAAAAAAATTTTCATTCACATTTTCACACTTAATTTGAGAATGATTAATTTTAAAATGAACTTAATGTCTCCTTAATGTAGTGTTGTAATGTAATTTCTACATTCACATTAGATTTAGGGCCCTTTTTAAGCTAAATAAACCTAACTTTTGCTTGGTTTAATGTTGTAAAGTTTATTCATTTACACCTTCACATTAAATTTAGGGCCCTTGGACTTAATGCTTCCTTAATCTAGTCATGTAATTTGTTGTACACATTCACATTGGATTTAGGGCTATTTTAAGCCAAATAGACCTAATTTTGCCTTAGTAATTTGATGTTGTAAAGTATATTTATTTACACTTTCACATTGATTTTTGAGCCGTCTTACATTTATGACTTTTATATCATCATGAATAGGCCCCTAAGACCCTATATTATGCAACTCAAGCCTTCTTTCAACTAAAATCTTGATAAGATCAACAAACAGACTTAATTTATTAATGCCCCAACACTTTATCTCTCCAAAAAGGCCCTATGGGTCCCATATGCCATGTCAAGGGTGTATGAGTCCCACCCAGGTGGGACCCATAGACCATAGATGGGGTATGAGTCCCATTTGGCTCCTTTTTTGAGTTTTGAGTGGGAAATCAAGGTTTTAAATTCAAATTTTAATGAATGTCGGCCTATGGGATATAATAAATGGTCACTTGGATGGATTTCCTATATAGAAAAGGTCTCAAATCGCTATCTCAATAAGCCTTTATGTTATCAAGTCAAACTCTCAAGAGTTAAGCATTCCAAGACTTCACAAGAACATCAAGAGAGTTTACAAGATCACTTCTAGGGTTTTCAAGGGTAAAATTCTTCGTCAATTGTTGTAGTAGTTCAAGATCCATCATCATGTCAAGATTATCAAGCATTAAGAATTTTTTTGAGATAATGTTGTGATCTTGCATTCAAGATCCAAGATCAAGCACTATTCTACATCTAATTTAAGATCTAGACCCACATCCCTCATAGCCACCTCATGTTAGGTTGTTGATTTATGAGACATCATTCAAGGTATCATTGTTCATGTTTCATCTTTCAAATCCTTATTTCATTGTCACATCATTTGGTGTAATAAACTCAAAGGGTTTGACCAAGGAAAACCCCCATTTACTAAGACAACAAGTTTTTCTCTCTCTACATGTGTGATTGCAGATCTAGGTGTCTTGGAGCTTGAAGACCCCTTGAAGATTAGGTTACAAAATTGGAGAATTTTTTTGGATTTTTCCTCTCATTTGCAAGGTTGCTATCTTCCAAAAATGTCATATGCAAGTCCAATATTAGGTTTTCAAATCTAGAAACAAAGTGTGGTAGAGAGAGAAGAGATTGGAGATCAGAATCAAACCTTAACCTTCAAAAAAAGTACACTGGGACTAATATGTCACCTTGGGCATATGAGTCCTGGTCTAGCCAATTTTCAAGGTTTCTAGAGATTGAACATCAGTACTGTAAGATTCCAATATTGGTGCAAAAAACCTAGCCTGGGACTAAATCACCCAGACTGGTGTATGAGTCCCACTAAACATTAAAATCAACATTTCCAATATTTTCAATACTCATTCAAGCCTCTATAGGTTTCTAGGTGCACAGTTTTGATTTTATAGCCTTTTGTTTTGATTTATATTCATTTCTAGGTCATTCACTCAAGTTTCATGCATCACTAGGTTTAAAAATTAGATCTTGCATTTCAGTAGTCTTTCCGAGCCCTATCTTGGTGGTGAACCCCTCTTTAGTTTACAATCAAGCCCTAGGAAAACCCTATTGGAAGATCTCTTTCCCCTAGTTCATCCTTGGATTGAGATCTCTAGGGTTTCCTTGAATGTGGAGTATAGAAGATTATTTTTCTTTTTCCAAAACCATAAGCAACAATAATTTTTCACCTCACATTTTGTATAAGTGTTGAATTAAAGAGATTTAAATTGAGTAGATCTACTAATTCACCCCCTATAAGTAGATTGTGTTCCCTTCAATCAATATCAAAGCCAAGTTCCTTTTAAGAATCCTAATAACTTGAGGTAGACTTTGGATGGCACACTCAGTGGCTCTTAAAGGATTATCTACAAATAAGGGACAACTCTCTGATGGACCCAGCTATGCATTTTGGAAAGTAAGGATGAAAGAATATTTGATGGCTCTAGGTCTTGAAAGTTTGCAATTAGTTGTAGATGGATATTAGATTCCTAAAAACCTTCCAAGGGACTAGGAAGGAAAGAAGGCTTGTGAAGATAATGCTAAGGCTATGAATGTTATTTTATATGGTTTATCTAACTCTGAGTTTGTGAAGGTTATATGTACTACAAGAAACAAAAGGAATTATTGGATAAACTACACACAATAAATGAAGGTGATGACAAAGTCAAAAAATCAAAGCTTGAAACTCATGGAGCCTAGTTTTAGGGTCTAAAAATGAGGGAAAAAGAAAACATTGCCACATTCTTACTCTAGGTTGATGAAATTGTCAACTGGATTAAAGGTCTTGATGAGGAATTGAAATAAATCATGATTGTGAGAAAGGTACTTAGATCTCTTCCTAGAAGGTTTGGTTCTAAAGTTTATACTATTGAAGAAGCTAAAGATCTAAATTCTTTAAAAATGATTGAATAACATGGAAAATTGACTGTGAGTGAAATGAGGTTTGATAGTGAAAAATCCATTAAAAGAGAGCTTGTGTTTAGATCATACAAGAAGAAAGTTTATCTAGATTTTGATGTTGGACCAGATACAAAGGAAGAAAATTTTGTAGGGAAGTTACAAAGAGGTTCAAAAAAGTATAAAGGTAAGTTACCCTTGAAATGTTTTAATGTGGTGATGTAGGATATTTTATTGTTAAGTGTCCTTCTAAGGACTCTAACAATGTTGAGAACAAGTATGGAAACAAATAATTTCAGAAAGGAAATAAAAGAGTTTATTCATATTCACTCTATGCTCTTAATTCATTGATTGTATTAGGATAGTGTTGAAATAAATTGAAATAAAATAATAATTTCTCCCTCAAACATAAGCAGATTCTAGAAAGAATAAATGCTTAAATTTGTATTTGCATGATATTTATCAATTAGTTTTATAAATTGTGTATCATTCCCATTACAAAATTCTATATATATTTTTTGTAATTGCACGCCTATACATTTGTACAGTTTGTAATCACTTTTTGATGAATAAAATAAAGTTTTGTGTTTTCCAAAAGATTTATTTTTTTCTCTATCCCCTTCCTTCAAAGTGACATTAGAGTAAGTTGGAGAAGAAATCATATGAAAATAATGGAAGAGATCAAAATATCAAAGAGAACTCATGCTTTATTTTGAAGGAACCATTGCCTAATCTAGAAAGGAAGATGTAGCTAGAAAATATGAAGACACAAAAATATTGTAATCAAGAAATATAAAAATTGTGACCTATAAAATAAATTCTTGCTAAAGAAAAATAGGAGAATTGCAAGTCAAGGATCAAAGTGTGAAAGTTAAATAAAGAGATCACAACCACCAATCAACAAAATTTTTATATTTTAGAATAATCCCCACTATCAATAGGAATTTCACAAGTAAGAAAAAAGGAGATCGATTTACAAAAAAGTGATTAAATATATTTTAAAGGTATATAGTAGTTAAAGAAAAGGAAAATAATACATCTAAAGGTACGTGAAGTTGTTGAATGATCATAGAAAATCAAATCATAGGCTTGATAATGAGAAATACCCTCACTTAGGTCCAAATTCCCATTTTAATGAAAAAATTATGATTTTTGGGTAATTAAAATGAAGAGTTTCCTTTTCATAAAATGTTTGGGATTTGGTAGAAAATGGATTTGTAGAAACCTCATATTAGGAAAATTATCAAGCATTGACATGAGAAAAAAGGTTAACTTAGAGAAAACAAGAAAAATGATAGAAAATATTATAATTAGCGATGTGCAAGCCAATTTTCTCTAGGTTGCAACAACAACTATGTAATTTCTCACTTATGGATTTTCTAAAATTTATTATTTTTTAAATAATTTCTATTAATTGAATAAAAAAATTATGCAAACTAACTAACAATTGAAGCTAATAATAATGATGATTATGAATAGTACAAATTTTAGAATATATATATATATATATATATATATATATATATATATATATATATATGTCATTACTTTTATCACATAATTTTTCAATAAAAATGAAATTTGATTGTAGTGCCCAAAATAAATTAAAATTACAAATTACGAATCATAATGTATTATCCATATGAAACTCTTGTTACTTTATTATTTTAATCTGAATAGAGCTATAGCCAATACACTTATTCTTGAAATTAACTATAATACCCATTTATACCTCCTTAAATTCAAATTAATAAAACAAACTTATGGAAGCCTCTAATAAATAGCGATGATTTTTGGAGAGAGATACAATTGTTTGATGATTAGATAGATTAAAATAATAACAAACACTAGCATCAAATAAGAGCATGTCATTTGTATGTCCATATCAGTGACTCATTGTTGAATAACACTAATTATCTATACTGAGCTTCATGAATCCACTTCTTAAGGTGAAATATTATTTTAAATGAAATACTTTGACCTGTTTGTTTGGTTGAACTGCATATACCACTCAAATGGGCAAACTTATAAGAAATAAAACATTGAATTTAGCATGAGCCTTGCAGTTGTATGCCAAAAAAATGGAGGGAGACTTCAAATATGGCTAGTCTTTCCACAAGCCCAAACCTAGAATTTGATAGTCCGTGACCTAA
The DNA here is from genome assembly GCA_007258455.2 of Sequoia sempervirens. NCBI lineage: Eukaryota > Viridiplantae > Streptophyta > Pinopsida > Cupressales > Cupressaceae > Sequoia > Sequoia sempervirens. The sequence continues at coordinate 4,285,558 of VDFB02000363.1, forward strand.
TTTTGAGGTCATAAATTTCAAAAAAATTGTAAATTCACACCACACTATGATTCGTTGTCAGAAGAATTGAAAGTGAAGTTGTAATTATCTAAAGTTGTAATTATCTAGGTATATGTATATGGTAATAAATGGTACCTCTTTTTTTAAAGTTTTACTCACATTCACATACATATATTTTTAGATACACATTTTTATATATTGTCTATATGTTCTTAATTCATTGATTGTATTGTGATAGTGTTGAAATAATTTGAAATAAAATAATAATTTTTCTTCTAGTCATGAGAAAATTTTAGAAGGAATAAATTATTAAATTGTTAATTGCATGACATTTATCAATTAGTTTTCTAAATTGCATGTCATTTGTATTATAATATTCTAGAAATTCTTTGTAATTGAAGACCTATATGCTGGGGTAGTTTGGAATCATTTTTCACAAGTAAATAAAAGGTTTTTTTTTTTTCCTATCCATTCATTTTTTTCCCTCTATTCCCTTCAAAGTGATATTAGAGTAGGTTGTAGAAGAAATCATAGGAAAATCATGAAAGAAATCAAAAGATCAAAGAGACCTCATGTTTTATTTTGAAGGAGTCATTGCTTGATGTAGAATGGAATACATGATTATAAAATGATGACAATACAAAAAAATGCAATCATTAAATATAAAAAATCATGACCTATAAAAAAATTATATTGTCAAAGGAAAATAGGAGAATTGTAAGTCAAGGATCAAAGTATGAAATTTAAAGAAAGGCATCACAACCACAAATCAATGAAATTGTTATATTTTAAAATAAATTCCCACTATCAATAGGAGTTTCACAAGTAAGAAAAAAGGAGATTGATTTAATACAATCCAATAGAACTATAACCAGTACACTTATTCTTCAAATTAATTATAATACCCACTTAGACCTCTTTCAATTAAAATTAATAAATAAAAATTATGGAAGCCTTTAATAACTAGCGATGATGATGGAGAGAGATGCAATTATTTGATGATTAGATAGTCTTTAGTAAGAAATATGATCCTAGATCCAATTAGATTAACTACGATCATCCCCTTTTCACTTACTCAATATTGAACATAGACGAACTAGGGATTTGATGATTAGCTTGCTACTACAATGGAGAGCTAATCCCCTAGTGATTTATGTTTGTGATGTGTTGTGTGGATGATAAATTTGATGTGTGATTTGAAAAGCCTATTTGACATATAACCTTAGATTTGAAACTATAATTTATTGGATAGACGGAAATAGAGAGTTACAAAATTGACTTGGATTTGAGAAGTGATAATAGAGAGGAGCCTAAACTATAAATTTTAGCTTAAATTGGATGGTCTAGGGTGCACAGACACCCTATATTGAAGTTGTGCTATTTAATATCTACAAACTTTGGGTTGTAGGTCAAGGTCTGCACTTTGTTTCCCTAGACTATCATTGGCTGAAATCTTTAGATTTAGTCTTCACATGTGAAAATAGGGGAAAGGGTGGCGCTATATAGGGGCTTTCCTAAGTCAATCCCCATGTTGGTATTCCTACCTCCAAAATAGTGATAGATAATGATCATGAGAGCATACCTTGGATCAAGAAAAGAATAAATAAACAATAATTGATTGAAATTAATTAATGAAAAGTGATAATGTTTCTAATAAAGGAAAAAATGGGTTTTACAGGGACCCAAAACCACCAAGTTTACAATAAAAGAAAGAGGACAAAAAATTCCAATAGAAAAAATAGGCTGCTAAAAAGGAAAATACCAGAAAGAGCAGCAGCCAACCACAAAATACCAAGAAAGTCAATCAAAAAACTAGCTGGGACACAAACATGAAAAGTGATAATGTTACCTTGATATGAAAACCCTTGATGAAGAGATGTGACACAAATTTCCACAAAAGGTTGATTTATGAACACATTGAATGCTTGGACCAGTAAAAGGTAAGCTCATAAAACAATGGATTGCTACAACTAGCATGTAGAGGATAACTCAATACATATTCATAATTTGGCATGATCGATCATGATAACTCCTTACACATAATGGATTCCTTCACCTTGATTTCTTACAACCTTGAACTTCAATAATGAAATTGCTATAATAATGCTACTAATTTTTCCCTTGAATGCTCTTAACTGGATTTTGAAAGATATTGATTTCCTCTTGAGAAATAGATAGTTAATTCAAATGGTGAAAATAATATTTATTTATATGGAATTAATCTAATTTCTTAAAAATTAAATCCCACTACCCAAAAAATTAAATTTGAAATTAAAATAATAAATTACTTACACCAACATATTTAAATCTGGAGCCAAAATAGGTGGTATAGGACATAAGGAACCCTATACTAGATCCACCTTTTAGAGGTCTAAAAGTGTTAAGGGAAAATATTAAATAAATGTTTTGATTTCCCATATTGAATTTTCTAATATATGTTTATAAAATGGTAAATTAATTCATAATTACAAAATTAAATGCACAATTAGGTCCAAACACATAGGAGAGAGAAAAACCTAGTGTGAAATTGTCAAGAGTGACAAATTTTGACACTATAGTTAACCCCCACCTTAGTGAGATTATGATCTTACATTCATGCTCACACTAATGGAATAAAAATGCCAAAGGGACAAGTTAAAACCAAGTTGAGGGGTGCGCAAGTCACCATCTTAGGATCTTGTCACTTCACAATGCTAAGAAACAAAGAATAAACATAACATCCATAAAGCCAAAAAAATGCACACAAAAGTAAATACACAAGGAAAACACACAAAATACACGAAGCAAGCCTACATAACACATGAATTAAACACACCAAAAATGTGTGGACACAAAAAAAGTATCTCTTTTTGCTTGCTTGATATGGGAATAATTAATGAAAAATTGGACTTAATGAGGCCTTTATTTAGTGTTTTGAGGTGTTTTACACATCCACATTAGGTCTTGGACCCTTGTAAACTGAATAAAATGCATTTTATGATGTCTTGTAAAGGTGTTGTAAACTTTTGTAAAAGACTTTCACAGCTCTGTAAACTTAAGGGACCTATGTTTCCCTAATTCAATGTTGTAAAATGTATTCAATTGCATTATCACATTAATCTAGAAGGCTAATCTAGAAGGCTTGTAAATTAAACCTAATCTTAATCTAGTCTTGTAATGTGTTTTACACATTCACATTGGATGTTGTCCCTTTCTAGGCTATGTGTACCTCATTTTAGTGTTATAAAGTGTATTTAATCACACTTTCACATTGAATTTTCCCAAGTCCTAATTGACCTTTACATCATCATTACTAGGCCCGTATGGCCCCATATTGTGTAACCCAAGGAATAATTTGATCAAATACCCGATGAAATCAACATAAAAACTGAAATTCTTCATTCCCCAACAATCCAGCTAGAAAAAGGGCCCCTCTAGGACTAAGTCACCCAATTGGGTGAATGTTTCCCTACCAGGTGGGACTAAGTTTCCCAGAGTGGAAAATTAGTCTAATTTGGTTTATTTTTTAGTTTTGAGTGGGAAAAGTTTTATTTTAAGTTTTAGCTTCCTCCTTGTCAGCCTTGGGGATAAAATTAATAGGAAAATTAGAAGGATTTCCTATAAAATAAAGCCTCTAAACCCTAATTTACAACACATTCATTATTCATTCATTACTCATCATGTTCTCAAGTCAAGTAAGTTAGGGTTTTTACATTCTAAATCATCAAGATAGCTTTCAAGAACATTCAAGGACAAATTATCCATTCATTGCTAAAGAAAATCAAGGTCAATCATCATGGGAAGTATCTAACTCCATTGTTTCATGCTTCATTGTCTTATTTCTTCATTTTGGTTTAATTACCTAAAAGGGGATTTGACCAAGGCAAACCCCCATGCCCTAACATTCACCATTTATTTCTCTTTCCTTGTGTTTTTGTAGATTTAGGTACTTTGAGGGTTTGAAAATCATTGAAGATTAGGTTTAAGACTTGTTGAAGGCCTCTCCTTACTGCAAAGCCAAAATATCCACTAAAAGTCACTTTCAAGCCTGAAAATTAGATTTTTAGAAGTGGACACCTATTAGGAACTAAAGTGCAGACCTAGGGCTTCCATTTCCACTTTCAAATTTTTAGAAATTCAAAAGTGGACTAAGTCACCAACAGTAGTGACTTAGTCACCCTAAACCTATTTTCTAGAAGTTTCTATAGATTTGGATACCCATTTGGTCAAAATGGGCGCCAAAGTAATTTTTCCAAATCTAGGACAAAGTCACCCAGATTGGCACAAGTGTCATAGTTGGCTTCTACATTAGGTTATTTAGGATTCTAGACCTTCATTCCATCCTTTTTACCCTCCAGTTGTACACCTTCAGTTTCATCAGTTTATGTAACAATTTACATCATTTGTAGGTGCTTTTGCATACATCACTATGTTTTCCAACAACTTGCGTAGATTGGGTTTTGCATTAATTATCATCTTTATTTTTTAATTTATTGCATCTATACATCATATTTAGGCATATTGCATCCATTGTTTCATTAATTTTGAGTGTATAAATTACGCATTTTGGGTCCATTTCTCTTCTTTTAGCTAAAAAACCCTAGAAGAGTTAGTGAACCTTTGGATACCAAAATATTTGTTTACATTTTTCATGAGCCCGACCTTAGAACATCATATTTTTTTTATTAGGAGTCCATCCTTATGCTATATCTAGCTTGCATTAACCTTAAATTAGGGTTTGCATGGATTAATTTGCATGCTAGGTTTCAAATTTTGCATTAACGAAAAGTGCATATAGGTTGCATATTTGGCATCTTAAACCATTTAAAATTTATAAAATTTTGCATTGGAATCTTAGGTCTACATCATACAGCAAAAAAATTCAAAATCCATCAAAAATATTTCAAAAATATTTAAAAACTCCCTACTAGGACTAATTCACCACCTTGCGCAACTTAGTTCCTGTTTAGCTTTGAAACTGCCATTTACAGAGCTGAAAACCTTATTCTTAAGCTTTTTTTTGCTGCCCTTACCCATCTGTATTAGTTGGCTAAGTTTGTGTAACATGCATTTCATTAGATCTAACTTAAATTAGCTCATTTCATGCATTGCTTAATTTCACATTTGCATTTTCATTCAGATTGTTTTACAATGTAAACAAAAAATTACCTTGTTTCACATTTGAAAATTGCATTACACTTTCTTTACTTTTCCATGATAACATGTTTTCTTTCAAGAGATGTTATCATTGATTAAGGGAGTATGATCTTGTTGAGCAACTTAAGAGCACTCCTGCAAAGACATCCCTTTGGGATCTTCTTCAGAATTCACCTACCTATCACACTATGCTTCAAACGGCCTTACAAAAGTCCCTATCCCTTCTAATGTGCAACCAATTGACATAGCAGCTATGATTCAAGGACACAACAATGACATTTTTTCCACTAAAGTGAACTCCCCTCCTTGGATGATCTGTATAGGATCTAGATTAGATTGCAGTATTTAAATGCTTAACTTTTACAATGCTTTTACAATGATTATTCCAAGTTAATTAAATCAAAATTAACTTATGGAAATAACAAAATGAAAGTAATAACAAGGTGATTATAACAGAAAGGAAGGAAATGAGAGACAGAAAGAGAGAGAAGAAGAGAAGTGCAAACAACGTTTGATAATGGAGTTCGTCACGAAAGTGACTATGTCTCCGGGTCCACTCCAATAGAGAGACCGATCCGATTAACTCCAAAATTGATTACAAAGCACCACAATCATTCTCCAAGCACTTTGGCAGCATAACAGCGCTCTGACGTGCGAGAATGACTCAAAGAATCTCCACAAGACCTCTCTTTCGATTATCTCCACAGCTTCAAGACTTCGTCACCTGAAAGAAACTTGATTGCCACTCTCATCTCACACCCCTTTTTATACAAAGAATTTGCTCAAATTGGCCTTTAACCAATTGATTTACAAAATATTTCCCAAATCCACCTTATCTCTCCAAATACATAAAAATCTTCAAAAATCTCCTTATAATAATTTAACCTCCCATAAAAATCTTATAATATCCCTAATAATCTCTTAACAAAAATATTTAAGCCCTTTGATAATGTTTTCCCATCGGCTTTTGATTTTTGGGAGATTACATTTTTCATAAAAGGTTATTTGTTTTAAAGATTATAGGGAGTTTGTTTTAAAATAGAAGGCATTCGGTTTTAAAAATATTAACAAAACCATTCGATACCATATATATACCAAACGACATCAATGGTCAAATGGTTACTAAGCACTTTAATCGCCGACCGGTTCGGGGTTCAAAACCCGCCGGCTTGCTTTGTTTCAAACATAACAAACGAAATCTTAATCAAAATAAACCACTGCCCAATATACAATAGAGGAAGTTGCGGGCGCGACTGGTGGAGGCATGCTCTTGTTGTTATAAGGTTAGGGGATCGAATCCCCTTAACCCTTTTTACTGCAACATCCCAACAACTGCCGACCGGAGGATTGGAAGCCACGTGGCAGAACACAATTCACCGACTAAGCTGACTGTGATGCTGACTGGGTGCCACTCTATTGCCGACGTGGAGGCTGACTCATCTGCTGACTAGACGATGACGTGTCCCGCCAACTCAGATGATGACGTGGACAATGACTCACATTCCGACTGCCAACTCGCCTGCCACGTGTCCAATTCTGATTCACTAAACTGCTGACTGGACTGCCACATCTATGCTGACTGGATGTACGGATGACACATGTCAACGCATTATTTGCTGACGTCACCTGCCACATCATCGTGCCACGTCAACATGTAAGGATCGTACGGACTGCCACGTGTCAAATTTTGATTGGTCCATTTCGAATTTCGTGCTATGTGCTGACGTCAGCTGTATGGATGATGACGTCATCACTGTACCTTCAGTCCACAAGTCAAACCTGAAACTTTGACCAGCTGTATCTTGAGCCTCCGATGTCGAATTTCGACGAAATGAATTGCGTTGGAAAGATTGGGATGAGCTCTTCGTGATGATGCCAACTTTGACAAATTTTGATGACATCATATTTTTCACCTTCTGGATTCCCCTGATCCCAATTTGACCGAAGGTTTGACTGGCCATAACTTGCGCAAACGGACTCCTTTTTGCTCTGTTCGAGTTGCGTTGAAACCAAGACGCTGAGATCTTTCTGATGGTGCAGATTCTGGAGAAAAATGAGACACTTCAATTTTCACTGAAAAATGTCCACCGGATCAGGCTTCCCCACTGAAGACCTTTTGGACCTCCAAAAGTGGCATTTACTCTGACATTAAGTGAGGACTTGGCCTCCCCACTTGTCCTGTATCCTCTGTACATCTGAAAACCTGGCTCACAAGCACAATAAATACTGCAACAATGTTGTTGAACATAAACATAACTTTATCACTTCCATAAGCATCTACATCCAATGTCGTAGCCACTAACCAACAGAAATTCACTAGCATCAAGCTGAACAACAATGCAAAAATGAAAGAGAATAAGTCAACAACAATTCGATCCTTTACAACAAGAACATTTTTACCCAAGGATCCATCAATGCTTTCAATAATCATTTTCTCATGCTGTCATTGCAAGTGCATCCCAACATCGACCACTGTTAGCTACTCCAAGTTCAAGTGTAGAATCACCTGTACTGACAGACATAAGAGTTAACTCTTTACTTGCATTAATTACTCTCTTTAAGCCTGTGTTTGCAAAAGAATGATCAGTCTTAATCCTATGAGAATGTACAATATACTGTATGCCATCTTTAAACAAGTGATAATGATTCTTTTCCCGTAGAAAATAGCTTTTCTCATAAAGATAAGGGCTACCAAGCACTATCCCACAGATATCCAGTGGAACACATCAAATTGTACTTCATCCACAAACTTACTAGTGATTGTGAACCTTAAGGTGCATTGTCTTGTTACTTGCAACTTATCATTTTCACAAATCCAACCTAGTGGATAAGGTTTCTTATGTTGTGTAGTTTTTAATCCCAAGTTCTTTACAACACTTTCTGAAATTAAATTCACCTGAGATCCACTATCTATGAGTGCATCAATTTTACTATTCTTAGCACCAACCCTTAAATGAAAAAGCTCATTCCTTTTCACATCTTCATAGAAATCATTAACTATAGAAGAAGAAGCACAACTAGCAACAGAAACACCAGAAATAGGAGCTTTACCTTTTAACCCCATAGCTGTTATCTTAGTCTCATCATCTGAATCTGAACCAAGATCCATAACAACATTTTTGGATTTGTCCTTACCCTTCTATTTCTGATTACGTCTTTGAGCCCACTTAGGCTTCAATTCGGGATGTAACTTCCAACAGTGATCTTCATCATGACCTTCCTTGTCACAATGAGTGCAAGAAAGTTTCTCATCCTTCTTAACTGTAGCTGCCTTCTTTCCTTTCCCTATCTCTGCATTCTTGGAAGATTTCTTTACATCATTATCAAACTTGTCAATGAAAGATCCTTTACCCCTTGACTCTAAGTGTGTAGCTTGAACAGACACTTCATCCAAATTACAAGGGTTCAATACCAAAATGGAATGCCTAAGGTAGGAATGTAGACCTCCTATGTACTTCAACAACGTGTCCTGGGTATACAAAGGAACATTCAAAGCAAGCCTTCTTCCTAAATTCATGGGTGTACTCTTGGACAGTTTGACCTTTCCCTTGCCTAAACATTTGCAGTCCATCATTAACTGTGCATATGTCCTAAGGGATAAAACTGCTTGTTAAGCGCATTAATAAAACTTCCAAGTTAAACTGACTCTACCATGTTGTGAAACTTCTGCCTTAGACTTACTCTCCCACCAAGTTAAGGCTGTACCTCCAAAACGAAGAGTAGCCAATTGGATCCTATCAACATCATCTAATAAGTTTTGGACTCTACAGTAGACCTCTATTTGTTGAATCCAATCATCCAATTTTTCAGCATTAAGTTCACCACAATATTTAGGCAAGTCAAATTTTACATCCAGTTTTATTTTAGGCTTATACCCACTCTTGAAAGGATTAGAAGAAATAGAATGAGGAGAAGATGGAGAAGAAGGAGAAGGAGAAGAGGGAGGAGAAGAAGAAAAGGGGTGATTTGGTTGCTTGTCACCATCTCCATGTTGTTTCCCTTTCTTGTCTTCGCGATCTTCTTGCTTTGATGAACCTTCTTCACGTTCCTTCCATTCTTGTCTCTCCTGAAAAAGAATGTCCACCTTTGCCTTCATCTCAAGGAATGCTCTTCGAAATTCCTGCTCACTAATTTCTTCAGGAACCTCCATTCCAGAAACTGACATCTTTGGAAATGTTCTACACTTCCCGATCTCAGGATCAAAGTCTTCGAGCTTGCCTTCACCCTTCTAAATCCTGGATCTCATTAGCATTCAAAAAATAAATAACTGCAATAATAGTCACCCAAAAGCTCTGATACCAACTTGATCTGTATAGAATCTAGTCTAGATCCTATACAGATCATTGGATGTGCAAAACCAAAATGGTCCTTTCCTAATCATAGCTCAATACAAACAAAAAGGGATAAAGAGAACTCTTGTAGATACTGGTTCTTCCCTTAATGTGTGTAGTGTGAGACTTTTGGATAGGCTTGGCATTAATCAATCAAACATTCAACCTGATTCTTTATCTATTAAGGGATTTGAAAATGTTGAAAAAAAACCACTCGAGGAGATCGCTATACCTCTTATAGTTGGTGTGGCCACATTGAATACACCAATCCATGTTATGCCTCATGAACTTTCATGTGATCTTATCTTAGGTAGACTATGGATTCATGCAATGAATGGTGTTCCTTCCACTCTTCATCAAACAATGAAGTACAAGTATGTGTAGGATCATCATGGAAAAAACAAGCCCTTAAGTGGTGAAAAATTCAGAAAAATCAGAGTTAGACAACTTGACATAAAAATTTGAATAAGTTATCTATATTATTTCAAAAATATGTAAGAATAGAATCTGTAGCAAATTAAATGTAGTTTTTAAGCTACTAGGTTTATTTTAAAATAAATCTATTTGGTGAAAATTTGAAATTTCAATGCGTAGCACTTAAATTTCAGGGAAAAAAAATAAGTAGGGGTCTGTCTAACCACCCTAACCATAATAAAATGATAATATTTTTTTATAATATTTTAGATATAAGTAGAGAACTCATGTCCCGATGTGATGAACATTTTTAATAATTTTTTTCCAAGTAAATAATTAATTATGAATTTTTTATTACAACTTTTCAAAACTATAAAAACTTGTATGTATGACCACATTAACTTGGTCAAAGCTTCCTAAAATTAATTAATTTTTTTAATCCTATAGTATGTGAAGCAAATAATGTGACACATGTTTTCTATTCAAAAAATGTGATACAATTTGAAAGATATAGATTTTTTTCAATCAGCCTATCAATGAGGACTTTAGTCATAATTCAAATAGAAAATGAATAATAATTATTTATTAAATTTAAAGTAAAGCATAATTTATATTGGTCAAAATTTGAGAATCTCCTTTAAAAACCATTTTCATTTAATCAATTTTTGGTTAAAAAAAAGTCATCAGCCACATACCCTACACATACCCATCATATCACCACTTTTTGGCCCATCATGATCCTGCACATACCCGTACATTTACAACAACAAAGTATACACACTTGACACCAATCCTGAGCCGTATAGTGTATTATAGCTTGAGAAACACAAATAAAATCCCTTAAACAGATCAACATGAACTACACATGTGGACCCCGTGTAGCAACAAAACAAAGAAAAACACACAAAGCTATGAGATGATGATTGGGGTTGCTTGGAATTCACAAAAACATTCATGGGAGAGTACACAATCATAAAAAAATATTCAAATACAGGGAACAAAAGAGCAGCCATGTAAACAAAAAACTCATACAATCCTTCGAAAGCATCCACCTCAACCACTTTAGACAAAGAAGCAAACTACACAAAAAAATTTGATGAACTTAATAACAAACAACCACCTAATCCAAAAGCAATGAAAAATCTTTACTGATGAGGATATAAGCTTATGAAACAACTTGGATATAGTGGAAAAGGATGTGGTGCTAACAAACAAGGTATCCACAACCCTATAGATCCTATCACACAAGAAAAAAATCATGGTCTTGGTTATTGTCCTTTGATAGAAATCACCAAGCCTTCACTCAACATCAACACTCTCACACTACATTCTTCTAAGCCAAATTTAACTATAAAGAATATTGAATTGATACAAACTAGTGGCCTTGCAAGTTATCAAAACATTAAACAAACAAAGAAATCTATGCTTAATATAAATTTCATCTCGCAAAGCATTAATGATTTGAATTTGTTAGATTTTACACCCTCCTACAAAGGCGGGAACAAAATATCACAATCTAGAGAGTCTTGCATAAGTATGACATCTTGTACTAAGCAAGAAATATCTTTGTCACCAACTACAGGAACACCTACCATTGATCAAGAGGGTATTTTGGCATGACTCCTCTGAGATGACTTGATATCCCTTCCTCCAAGAACTTAAAAGAAATTCTATTACAAGAATTATTTTTGTGCATATCATAGAATTTATGGTCATTCTACTAATGAATTCAAGGCTTTTGAGTAGTAAAATCCAACATTTTAAGGATTTTGTTGTCCTTCACTATGAGTGGGAACCCCATTCCTCTAATTGATATCGATTTTCACTCTAGCATGCATTTCGTTAATCATTTTAGCTCACCTTTGTCCTATAGTAAGTGGGGGAAAGGGGTTAAGTAGCCTTGTCATTGTATGTGACCTATTGTTGGCTCTTTTGGCTAGTCATTAACCTTTCATGAACATATAAGAGAAAGCTTGGGATGTGGAAGACATGCCTTAAGTTGGTTCGCATGTGACGTACTACGATTTTTCATGATGTAGCTTATTGGAAACATATGACTTGGCATAGGGCTTCCTGAATAAGCTCTCATATCTTCTAATTTAAATAAATTTCTCATAGTAATGGTGTTAGCAACTGCTTTACAATGGGAGAATACATCGACACATTTCATGTTTCATTGTGTGATTTCTTTCTTCTTGTGATGCGTCCTCTTCTTGGTGGTATCATTGGGCTTGATTCCCTCCATGAGTGTGATACTTCTTTGGAACATCCCCTCTTGGAGATGAAATAAGCACAATGTCCCCTAAGATGAGACCTTGCAAAAACTAAGAAAAATCCCTTTGAGGATTCCTTACACCATTTATAATGTCTATGAGTGTCAATCATATGAATTTTTGTTTACCTCATAGAGCTCAAAGACCATTTTTGTTTGGTACCTTATTAAAGTTATTAGGAGATGTAACTTTGGTATGGTTGAGCAAGAAGCCCATTCCGAGGCATGACTTTCCCCATAGCCACCCATGTGTTTATGAGTGCATACCAACCATGAGTGTATGTTTCTCACCTTTTGGGAATTTTCACCCAGGGGACAACCAAGAGTTTCGTCACCTCAAAGTCAGTATGTGTTTTTGGACAAAAAACCTAGATTTGATCCATAATGTGTTGGACAAATGGTCAAAGCTTGATCCACCTTTTAATTTTCACTTTTCACTTCTAGTTCTTTCCACTGTATGATCATGTATCTTGTCTTGCCGTAAATTATTCACCTTGTGTGTGTCCTCTTGTGCTTATGTTCGTTTGACGTAGGATCTTGGATCCTAGGCGCTTGACCACCTCCTCAATCTTTGTTATCCCATACCATCCACACTGGTACGACTAGAACCCTCTCAATAATGTCTACTTTAGTGTGAGTTTGAAGCAAGTTCATCATCTCACTAAAGTGGGGGCTAACTATGCACATGGAAAAAGTATCCCTTTTCTGCTTGCTTGATATGGGAATAATTAATAAAAAATTGGACTTAATGAGGCTTTGATTTAGTGTTCTGAGGTGTTTTACACATCCACATTAGGTCTTGGACCCTTGCAAACTGAATAAAATGCATTTAACGATGTCTTGTAAAGGTGTTATAAAGTGTTGTAAAATAATTTCACGCTTCTCTAGAATTAATGGACCTATCTTTCCCTAATTCAATGTTGTAAAACATGTATTTAATTGCATTCTCACATTAATCTAAGAGGATTGTAAATTAAACCTAATCTTAATCTGGTGTTGTAATGTGTTTTACACATTCACATTGGATGTTGTTCCTTTCTAGGCTATGTGGACCTCATTTCAATGTTGTAAAGTGTATTTAATCACACTTTCACATTGAATTTTGTGTACCAAGTCCTAATTTACCTTTACATAATCCTTAATAGGCCTCTATGGTCTTATATTGTACATCCCAATGCATAATTTCATCAAATACTCGATGAAATCAACACGAAAATTAAAATTCTTCATTCCCAAACAATCCAACTAGCAAAAGGTCCCTTCTGGGACTAAGTCACCATTTGGGTGAATGAGTCCCTACCAAATGGGACTAAGTTGCCTAGAGTGGCAAATTAGTCCCATTTGGGTTATTTTTGAGTTTTGAGTGGGAAAAGTTGGATTTTAAGTTTTATTAGCATCCATGTCGGCCTTAGGGATCAAATTAACAAGAAATTAGGAGAATTGACAATAAAATCAATCCTATAAACCCTAATTTAAAACACATTCATTATTCACTCATCACTCATCATGTTCTCAAGTCGAACAATTAGGGTTTTTACATTCTAAATCATCAAGATAGCTTTCAAGGATATTCAAGGACAAATTCTTCATTCATTGTTGTAGAAAATCAAGATCAATAATCATGGCAAGTGTCTAACTCCATTGTTTCATGTTTCATTATCTTATTTCTTCATTTTGGTTTAATTACCTAAAAGGGTGTTTGACCAAGGCAAATCCCCATGCCCTAACATTCACCATTTCTTTCCCTTTCCTTGTATGTTTGCAAATTTAGGTACTTTGAGTTTTTAAAAACAATTGAAGATTAGGTTGAAGACTTTTTGAAGACCTCTCCTTGCTTGCAAATCCAAAATATCCACTAAAAGTCACTTTTAGGTCTGAAAATCATAGTTTCAGAAGTAAACACCTGTGAGGAACCGAAGTGCAGACCGAGGGCTTCTGTTTCCACTTTTGGATTTTTAGAAATTCAAAAGTGGACTAAATCACCAATAGTGGCGACTTAGTCCTAGTTAACCTATTTTTTGGAAGTTTCAATAGATTTGGATACCCATTTGGCCGAAACAGGCTCTGAAGTAGTTTTTCCAAATCTAGGACTAAGTCGCCCACATCAAGGAACAAGTGTTCTAGTTGTCTTTTGCATTAGTTTTTTTAGGATTCTAGACCTTTATTCCATCATTTTTCAGCCTATAGGTGCACACCTTCAGTTTCATCAGTTTATGTTACAATTTACCTTCATTTATAGGTGCTTTTGCATACATCACTATGTTTTCCAATAACTTGTACAACTTAGGTTTTGCATTAATAGTCATTTTTTTTTTAGTTTATTACATTTAGACATCATATTTAGGCATATTGCATCTATCCTTGAATTAATTTTGAGTGGAGGAATTACACATTTTGGGTCCATTTCTCTTCTTTTAGGTGAAAAACCCTAGAAGAGTTAGAGAACCTTTGGATACCAAAATCTTTGTTTACAAGATGCAAAGTAGACACATAGAAAGTATACGACAAACAATGTAATCATAATAAAACACAAAATTAAGGGTTAGTATTGTAAAATATTTGAGTTAGTAAGGAAAAGAGAAAATAGTCTTAAATTTGTATCCAATACCTAATTTCATACATCAAATGTGTTGCTTAAACAAAATGGTTCTCTCATAAGGACATTTTAAATCACTCATGAAACACAAGACTCTACTGGTAAGCAAAGTGTATTATGCTAGGTGGCCATGTTAAATATTTTCAAGTTCATAAATAAGCAAGCTTTGTTATTCTAAATCCTTGGACTTTTTTTTCAATCATGCTTTAAGGAGGACACAAAGGTTTAACATCATAGGGAACTAATTTATAACCACACCTCATGGGGTACTATAAACAACACCACAACCAAAGGGGTATGCCAATAAGTCAAATCTCAAAATATTTCTATGGAATGGATTTGGGTAATTTCCCCCCCTTAAAATATCAACATTATTGCTATGTTGGTATTTTAATGAAGAAAAGGGGAAGAGGGGATCCTTGTAAATAATACATTCCTCCCAAAACTAGTTATCCTTGCCCCCAAATTGTAAAAGGAAAAGACAATGACACAAGAGACTATCACGTTGCTACCATGGAAGATATGGTTGCACCTAAGATCATACCACCATGAAAGGAAATGAGAAAACATATGAAATTGTAAATGCCACATAGCGAGGAGAAACACTATAGAATACATATAATTTTTTATTAGAGTAATTAGGTGCATCAACACATCGAAGGGCGCTAAAATAATTAACATAATATTGAGAGAAATGAAGGAAATGAGGGTAGTGAGGGTGTCGAAGGTGGTAGGACATAGTTTTGAATTTGTAGGGGAAGCAGATGATGGGAACGAGGATGAGGGGGACTTGGATGGCTGGTTTCAACCTCGCTCTAGCTTGCTTGCTTTTGCAGATTGTGTAGAAGCCTCATTCTTGGTCATGGTGGAGGATGGTGTAGTTTCTCTGGGGTCTCTCCTAGAGGCTTTTGATTTGGTTGGAGACTTGTTATCCTATCTCTATAGGCCTGTTGGTCAGGCATCTTTTCTTGACAAACAAAGGTTCTTTTTTGCTTGTGGTGGGGGCCTCTTTGTTTTTTGCTGCTTTTATAAGGTATGGGTGTTGCTTGGCCTATACAAGAGTCTTCATGGATGGTCTCTTTGGATTTTGGTTGTTGTGTGCCTTGATTTCTGTTGGTTGACTCCTAGTTTGTAGTGGTTGGATGATACTCATGTTTGGAGGTGGACTTCTCTTTGTGCTTGCATGGGCTACCTTGTTTGGCTTGGAGCTGATGGCCTTGTTGTCTTGTGGTAGAGGATTCTAGCCTCCTATTTTCTTTCTCCTCCTGACTATCCTTTTTTTGGGGATTGGTGTGGGGATTATGGATTGTGTTTTGTTTTGGTGTTCACACCTTCCTTGGCTTCTAGTTTGGCTCCTTTTGCGGTGGTTGAGGACTGGGTTTTCTGGCTACCTTACATGCTATTGGTGAGTGTGGGTTTCTCTGAGGAAGTTTGGCTACATATTAGGCCTCATTTTGATCCTATTCGACATAATAGGAAGGATTGAGGGTTTTTCTTAGTGGTCTAGTCTATATCTAGCTTCTTCTTGGTTGTCTCTCACTTCTACTTGCTGCTTGTCTGGTGGTTTTCTTGTGGGGTCTCCTTGTCCCCTCTATGAGGAGTGGTGTTGTTTCCCTCTATTTGGTTGTTGGGAGTTTGGGCTCATCTCTAGCTCTGAATAGCATGTTGGAGTTGGTTGGTGTTCTTTCATGATGGCCCTTCTCCTGATTTCCTTCATGTTTGGGTCCCTTTGTTCCTCTTGGGAGTTGGATTTTCTTGTTCATTATAATTTTGGGACCTTTCCTCTGGTGGTATTTTGGCCTGTGTCTCTTTTTGTTGATGTGTGACTGATGAGGGGGATTATGGTCTTCTCTTTGGTTGAGCTACTTCATGTCTATTTTTCATTTTCTTAGTTGTTTTGGCCTTTTGTGAAGGCTCTGAAGTTGGTTAATGATGGACATGCTGTTGGGTTTTTTTCTTTGGATACCCAGATAAGTTCTTATGGTAGTGTTGTTAAGTTGGACTTTGGTGCTTATTTGCTATCCTTATCCATAGTTTGTTTCTGGCGCAGTGTTTACCAAAGGATGCTATAGTTGTTTTTGTAGATGTTGTGTTAGCTTTCTCCTCTGGTCCTATGGAAGTGGACCGCCCTCAACTGGTCCTATTGAGGTGGGCAATGCTCCTATGGAGGTGGAGGTGGAGGGTGCTGGTGATTTTTGGATGCGGTGGTCTTGCTACTTGTAATGTCCTTTCCTATAGAGGGGACCTCACTCCTTTAGAGGTGGTTGTGGAATTGGTTTCTTGTTACCAAAATGTTTCTAAAGGGTTCTTGCTACTAGAGCTATCCTTGGATGATTTGGGCTCCTTGGCTTCTCTTGTTCTACTAGAGGCTAGGTGGTATTCTAAGTTTCTCTTTATGTCCCAACAAGTTGACATGATTAGGGGTTTAATGGTGTCTGACACCATTAATCTGGTTATTTATATTGTCTCTTTGGTGTCTTCCATGAGTGGTTGGTTTGTCGATGCCTAGCTGAAGCGATATGTATGTATCTCTAAGGGTTTTTGGTCCTAGTTAAAACTATGTTGTAAAAGGGATTTATGGCCCCTTCTTGTCTATTTGATGCAGCGTATGTATTCATCTTCATATTTTAGAATATGTTGTGGTGTTTATTTTGGGTTAGGGTTTATCTTTTTTGTAGCTTTCCTTGCTTTGTACTGGGTTCTAGGTCCCATCAAAACACACTTTTACCTCTAATAAAAAACACATGGAAGAGCACCATAATCAATAAGTTGTATTTTACTACTCAAGGCTTGATATTCGTTAGTGCAATGACCATGCACTTGATGGTATGTACCAAAAGAGACTGCTATAAAATTTCTTACATGTTAGAAGGAGGTGTAATCTAGTAAACTTTGTAGAGCCTGAACAAACTATTCTTTTGCTCGAATATAGGATAAGTAGTAGTAGACATTCCTCTCTCTTGTAAATAAAATCTTGCTGACTTACCACAAGAAGTCATAAATATAGTAAATGATCGAGCATTAGATGAAGATAGGAAAATTGAAAACCTAAAAGTGTTTTAGAAAGGAACGAGATAGAGTTTACATTATCCTTATTGCCTTGTTTCATATTTTCATTAAATCCACTTTTAGAAATAATTTTATATCCAAGCCCATAACACTTTTCCAACTCAGATGAAGAATTATTATTTGAATTTTTCTAATAAGAATTCATTCTTTTGCAAGAATTCAAATCCTTTCTAATCTTTGTAAAGTTAGGCATTGTCAATGCATGAGGGAAAAAAGCTAAAGAGACCCTGTCAACATCATGGGGTGATGCTTTTGGATTTTTTGATGTAGACCAAGATTGAGAAAATGAAATACACAACTCCTTAGGTTCAGATTGTGAGATTTTTTACTCTCCTACAAATGAGTGTGTAAAATCTAATTAACCCCAGTTATCATCTAATAGTTTTGTTATAGTTGAAATATAATCATGATTGTCTTCAATATGAATAGGTTCTACCTTTGAAGTTTGGATCAAATTATTAAGAGAGTTTGAAGTATTATGTTAGGCTTTGGCTTGTGATTTTTTTTTTTTCATTTTCTTTAACTATATATATGTATCTTTTTATTATATTCATACTTCATCTCACAATGAAGAGTAGATGGGACTCCATTCATGGCAAGAATCCATGGTCTACTCTGGAGAAGATTATATGAAAGAGGTCTCAATATGATATGGATAGGGGTAGGAAAATTCACTAGTCCTACCTTAATGGGTAGTTTGATCATCCTTAATGATTTATTACTAAATTTTTCTAAGCCACAAATATAAATATCATTAGTTTCTATGAGCTTCTAATCCACACCAATTTTATCTAGAAGATTAGTGTTACAAATATTAAGACTTGATCTATTCTTAGTAAGGGTACATATAACTGGGCAACTGTATTAATGACCACCATTATCATTAAAGCTTCATGTTTGTATTAGATCTCAGGTGAGGGTATCTCATGTTGAGGGAATGTAATATCCAAAATTTCCACTTGCATACAATAAAATAAGGAAACTACATCATTCGTTTTAACACAAGTTGAGACATCAATCTTTTGTAAAGCCTCTTTGTATATCTTGTTGTATGTAGGTGATCTTTGAATCAAGTCCTAAAGGGAGAGCTTGGTTGGATTATGAAAAAGTTTCTCAACAAGATCATACTCTTTACCACCATGCTAAGGAAGACTAGGTGGGGCAGGAAGATATGGCTGAGGTAATGTAATGAATGTGGGCATTTGTTTTGGTTGCCTATTACAAGTCTAGTGTTATATGTGTTAGAAACTATGTGATAACTTCGCTACTGTAACACATCTTGTTGTGCATTATTACTTGTGAGTTTCTTTAGAAAGTTTAGGGTATGGCCATGAGGGTTTGGAGGTCTTATAATGAGAGGTGATTAGGAGGTCCAATAATTATAGTTTTACATGGTTCAATAATTAAAGGAGATCTGATTGTCAATTATCTGACCATAACCTCAATTGAGTTTATTACTTGTTGATGATATTTTATCCTTGGGGAATCTAATATCAATTTAGATTCTTCATCTATACCATCCAAATTACTATCATTTGAAAATGTATCAATGATTTCATCCTCTTGCATGCCACAATATATTCCCAAGTATGGGAGGTATTGGGAGTGAAATAAGCATGATTCTCATGATTCTAAATGATTGGATCGTCTTGTGCCAAAGTATGAGGTCACAAGTAAGAGAGATATTAAGAGAAGAACTAAAATTATTGTCACGATTGTCAATGCTCACATCCTCTTGCTCTAAAATACCCTAACCATTAGGAGAGATATTGGGAGAAAAATTAATATTAGGTTTAGTGATGTTAATAAATTTATCAATGATTTTATTCTATTCCATCACAATGTTCTTGTAGGTAGAAATATATAGGTTGACCGAACATTTACGTATATCCCTTTTTTATATAAGAACCAACATTTTGAGAAAAAATAATCTTGTTATTGCCCTGTTTTAGGGGGTATTGGACTAAATTAGGTAAATTAGGGAAAATTTGTAATACATAAAAAAATCTGAAAGTTTCAAAAGAAACTGCCAAAAACAAGAACTAGATTCGAATAGAGACCATAGATAGGGATGTGAAAAATAAATTTTACCCTTAACTAGTTTGTCTAGGGTACAAGGATGCCCTAGAATAGATAGGTAATTTTGAAAATTTGAAACTATGACAATCATTGACTGTGTCTAAGAGTCGTGTTTCTAAGGTTCAGGTTTGGAAGTGAACATATTCTGGAAATGCACCAAAACCTAATTTTTCTATTTGAATCACCTACATGAATACAATTTTGGATATTTTTAGGACAATTGAATATTTTCAAATTATAATTTTAGAAATTGAATACTGTAATTGATTTATTTTTCAAGAAAGTAGAGAAAAGTATTGGTCTTTGATCTTTGAAAATGAAAATACTATGCAATTCTATTACTTTTTCAATATTTTTCACTAAAGTATGCTTGCATAAATGATAGAATAATTTTGCAATTAATTTGCTCAATGAAAATATCTTAGATCTAAGCCCTAAATAAAGAAAACCATTTTTTTTTTTTCAATTTAATCAAATTATTTGCATTTTTTTCCCTTGAATTTATGATGAACAAATAATGCATGTCCATAGTTTTGAAAATTAAATAAATGCAAGATCTTCAAAGCACCTGGATTTTCAATTCATTTTGAAAATTTTATTCTATGAAAATTAGAAAATTGAAAGTGTAGGATATGTTGGGTTCACTAAAATGTTTATTAGGAAAAGTGATCCTAGATCTAATTAGGATAACTAAGATTATCCCATTTTCACTTGACTAAACATTTAAACATATATCAACTAGGGTTTTGACGATTAGCTCACTACCACAATGGAGAGCTAATCCCCTAGTGATATATATTTTTGATAAATTTTGCGTGGATAATAAATATGATGTGTGATTTGACAAGCCTATTTGACATACAACACTATATCTAAAACTATAATTCATAACTCAAAGAAAAACAAAGTTAGAAAATTTACATAGAACTAAGAAGTGATAAAATAGAGGTGTTTGGACTATAAATTTTACCTTGAATTGGCTAGTCTAGGGTGCAAGGAAAACCTAGACTAAACTCATGTTATTTCATATCTACAAACTCTAGAATGTAGGTTAACATTGACACTTTGCTTCCCTAGACTATCACTAGTTGAAATTTTCATGTCTGATCTACACACATGGAAATAGGGGAAATGGTGTTGTATAGGGGCTTGCATAAGTCAAACCCCATGTTGTTATTCCTACCTTTACAAAAATGATAAACGATGATCGAGATAGCACACCCTAAGTTGATTAGAGGCTAAAACAACAATAATTTATTAAAATTCATGAATGATAAATGAAAATGTTTCTTGATATGAAAACCCTTGATGAAGAGATGTGTAAATTTCCACCAAATTTTGATTAGTGTATGCCGTGAATGGTTGCTAGACCTATAAAAGGCGAGCTCATAACACAATGGATTACTACAACTAGCATGTAGAGAATAAATCAATACATCTTAATAATTTGACATGAGGGTTGATACTTTGGATAAAATTTTGGAGGATAAATCTTTAGAGGAGATATGTGAGTATTTGGATTGTGTTCTACACTAGTCTCTAGAAGATTCTAATTTTTCATTTTCAATATTTTGGCTTAAAAAACTTGATTTGATTGTGATAGCCTTCAACATCTTCATATAGAAACTTGGGCCATGTTTAGAGACTTCATACAATTTATACTTTCTTCTTACATATTCCTTTCAGGACTTAGGAGATAGGTTGCACACACCTTTGGTTTTTTTTCTTCCTAAGGGGAGGAATAAATTGTTTAATGATTATGAACCATATTCTCCATCTAGTTTCAAGAATCTACCATTTGATCTCTTTGCGAGGGGCTATTTTTTAGTTCTTTTCTTCTCTCTCCATTCCGGTGGGTGTTCTTTCTCTATTTTTGGTAGAGATTCTTCTTCTATGGGCTGAATATTATATGTATATGGGTACCTTAAAAGGCCTCATTTTTTGGGACCCATCATCTTTTAGATCCTCCCAAGCTATACTTAAGCAAGGATGTTGGTTCAAGTGTTTATTTTCCCTTAGTTATAGGTTTTTCATACACTTTTATTATGCTTTCATAGGATAATAAAGTGATTTAATTATTTAATAACTAATAGATAAAGTGATGAGGTGTCTCCACCCTTAATATGTGGAGTATTTACCTTTTCATCACTTTATTTAATATTGGTGGTTATTGGTGGTCAATTCTTATTGGTTGATTTTCCACCTCTATCCTCTCCTAAGTTCTATATTTACTCACTACCTAGCTTGTATATTTTTCATCTTGGAAGCTCTTAATACAATTATATCATTCTAACATTGCACATCTATTGAAGTTATTGGTTTACATTATTTATATTTTTTCTAATTTATGTATCTTTGAATTTCGCTTATAAATTCCTTTGATTTATTTAATATATTTCATATTTTCAACAATTTAAAGATTTAATCATTAAGTGAAATTTTGTTGCTTACAAAAAAATGTTACAATAAATTTATGGGAGTTTTAAATCCATAGTAAGGGGCAATATCTTCTCCTTTTTTTCAAAAAAATATCAATTTTGTCTGAGTAAAAAAAAAAACTTATTGGATTTAAACTGTAAAAAAATAGGGTACTGATTGTAGAAATTGACTGGTTTGTTGGTGCCAAGTGTAGAGGTCGCTAACAAAATCTATTTTCTCTTAGTTGAAGCTCGAGACTATGGAAAAGTTAAAAAGTGGTGGTGGCCTGCTATATCGCAAATGGTTGCCAAAAAATATAAACCTCTGAATGTTTGGAAACAACAAGGAATATCCAATGTACCAAATATATCAATTCCTTGAGATTTATCCACTGCCATAGATGAAGACTCTACATTGTAGATAGAAGTTTGTTGGTGAGACAACACATGTAGGTCATAATTATGGTGCTTTTAATTATATTTTTCTCACCCCTCTATGGTATTTCAAAGCAATAAAATAAATCCAAATAGCTCAAAGCATTGAATTGAAGTCTATCACTGCTTGGTGTTTGAAGTGTGAAATATCTTATGTTGAACATGTGATTAATGACCAAAATTTAAAGTGAAAGTTATGATTTGTAGGTATGAAGGCCACAGGGATAGTGAAGGATACATATGTATTTGGTAGAGATTTAAGGATAGAGCCATGTAGTGATAGTTAGAATGGACAAGCCACCCTACCAAATCCTCATGAAATTCATGCTATATAAGTGGTTTGTTGCCAATGGAAAGGTTGTGGTATAGAAGACTACAAAGTTAGAAAATTCCTTTATGTTGGTCCTCTCACATGTTTTATGTCATTGGGTCTACACAAGGCCTTGATGCTGAGGTGAGAGAAAAATGATGGCATTGTTGTGTCAAATATGAAGGGCATGGTAGATAAAATAGAAATTCAAATCTCCAACTATTAAAGGCATATGTTTTATGAAGAGAGGTGGCAGATCAATTGTAGACAAAGTACTAT
Source organism: Sequoia sempervirens (assembly GCA_007258455.2). Lineage (NCBI taxonomy): Eukaryota > Viridiplantae > Streptophyta > Pinopsida > Cupressales > Cupressaceae > Sequoia > Sequoia sempervirens. The sequence continues at coordinate 4,308,896 of VDFB02000363.1, forward strand.
GTGCCACTAGTAGGGGATTTACCAAGGCCATAGAGGATGTGGTGGATTCCTTCTAAGGGCTTAATATGAAGGTCCCATGTACTCAAGGATGAAAATGGAGGGGGTGTCTCTATTTGTGCAAGTCACCTAACAAATCAGACAATAAAGAATCAACCCAATCAAGCTTCATATCCTTAAATTTTTTGTAAATAATTGATCCCAAAATTTCCATTCTTGGAAAGAGTTATGACCTACAAAAACTTCTTCAATGAGCATAATTTTTTCCTAGAAAAATTCCTAATAGGTTGAAGGTGATAAATTGCAAAAAAAAGTCCAACAGTAATAGACCAAATAGGCCAAAAACGTATGTACAATGTAAAATATACCCTAATGAGAAAATGGGCAAAGAGTGGATTGGCCCTCTACTAAAAAAAAATATTTTATAAATTTTTGAAAATAGGCTCAAAGGTCCAAAAAATTGCAAAAATTAAAAATTACTAAAATTGACAAAAGAAAATGTATTTTTTCATTCCTTGAGACTTCTAATGTGATGGTAGTTTTAATTGTGCTCTATGATTCTTTGTTGATACGAATATTCATGGGATTCACCTCACTGTGGGAAGCAACATTCTCTCATGGCTCTGATACCATGTTGGAGAATTCCTAAAACAAATATCTCAAATAAAACTTCTATAAGTGAGTTAAGTAAGCATAGTATCATGTCTATCAATATCAAATGAAGAGTGTGTAAATATAAAGATCAAGCCTTGCATTTATAGGCAAGGATGAGGAGATGAGAAGGCAGGAGTAAAACTATGACTACCCCTCCAATGATGGAAAACTTATGAGCTCACTTGGCAAGTGTGTGAGCAAGTGTCATTAGGTGTCTCTAGTGATGAGGACACATGGCTTAACCATATGAAGTGAGACAAAAGAAAAATAATAGTAAGTAAACTTAAGCTAGTTGTGAATAAGTCAATCTTAGAAAGGTAAGAATGAATCTATTTACACTAACAATTTCCCCTCTTCTTTTTTCCAATATTTGTGCCTCAATTCCATAGATTCTTATCTTGAAAAAATAATGTTTTAATCTTCTAATTCTATTGTTACTTTCATATTTTTTTCTTAACTATGGACACAGAAAAATTATCCCCTTTTCCTATCTTGATTTAGGATTAATTAATGATAAATTGAACCTAATGAGGCCTTGATTTAGTGTTGTGGGTGATCCCATAATAATGGGTTACAATTTTTGGCTAAACTTGACATGAAAATCAGGATTTTTCACCAGACATTCACTTTCTTACACCTATAGCAGCTAAACCATTAAGGTTTTGAAGATGAATCAAACTAGTTATTTTTTAGATACTTTGTGTAGATTATAATTATAGTTTTGTAAAAAAATTAAAAAATAAATTGTGAATCATTTTATGTAATTTTTAATAACTTATTTTTTCTACTAATCAACATTTTTAAAAAGTGATGTTCACTTCAGTGCACATAACTTTTTTTATAGATAGGATACAATTCCTGTTTTTAAAATGCAAATTTTTCACACCAATATCTAGGGGCTGGATATTTTTTCATAATTTTTTGTTACATAGTTTTTTTTAATTAATTTTCTGAGTCGGCGTAATTATAATTTGGACAGAGGTGTACTTTGACACTCATAACTTTTTTTATATTCATTTGAATTAACTTATTATTTTTTTGCTGGAATAAGGACATCAATACCTAGGGCACATGTATTTTTTAGAATTTTTTTCTCTATTTTTCTATTTTTTTGTATGTGTGAACTTGATGTTGATTGAAAATCCTACATTTACAAGAAATAAGAAATAAATATAATAATCAAATTAAACATATTTAAAATTATACTTTTCAGGCAGCTTATAATAAGGGCTATAGGCTTACAAAGCATAAATTTTAAATGAACTCATTTGATCACTCAAAAGGTAAATCAAAAGTGGTTTTTTATCAGCATTTTGATAGGTGTAGAGGAGACTCGATTATAGGTATGGTTTAAATCTAACAAGGTTCTATCCAAGGGGGTTTGATCAATCCCTCTTTAACTAAAATAATTTAAATGGAACCTTTAAAGTCATAAATCATTGTATTTTCTAACAATATGTGATTTCAGGCAAAAATAGGATGTCCCAAAAACTGTAACCCATTATTGTGGCAGCACATTTGTATTTTACACACCCACAATAGGTCTTGAACCCTTGAAAATGCATTTATCGATGTCTTGTAAAGGTGTAGTAAAGTGTTGTAAAAGAATTTCATGCCTCTCTAGACTTAATGGACCTATTTTTCCCTAATTCAGTGTTAAAAAAATGTATTTAATTGCATTATCACATTAATCTAGAAGGCTTGTAAACTAAACCTAATTTTAATCTAGTGTTGTAATGTGTCTTACACATTCACATTGGGTGTTGTGCCTTTCTAGGCTATGTGGACATTATTTTAATGGTGTATAGTTTATTTAATCACACTTTCACATTGAAATTTGTGTCCATAGAACTAATTACCCTTTACATCATCATTAATAGGCCCCTATGGCCCCATATTATGCATCTCGAGGCTTAATTTGATCAAAGACCTAACTAGGACAACAAAAAAACTAAAATTCTTCATTCCTAGACAATCCAGTTGGTGAAAGAGCCCTTGTGGGACCAAGTCACCTATCTAGGAAAATTAGTCCCATCCAGGTGGGACTAAGTCATCCAACATGGCAACTTAGTCCCATTTGGGCTATTTTTGAGGTTCATGTGGGGAAAGTTAGATTTTAAATTTATTTTTCCTTCATGTCAGCCTTGGGGATCAAATTAATGAGAAAATTAGGTGGATTTCCTATAAATACAAGTATCTAAACCATAATTCATAACCCATTCATTATTCATCCATCATTCATCATGTTCTTAAGTCAATCAAGCTAGGGTTTTAGCATTCCAAGTCATTAAGATAGCTTTTTCAGACATTCAAGAGTAGATTCTTCATCTTTTGTCACTGGAAAATCAAGATATATCATCATGGAAAGTCTCTAACTCCAATGTTTCATGCTTCATCACATTATTTCTTCATTTTGGTTTAATTACCTAAAAAGGGGTTTGACGAACAAAAACCCCATGCCCTAGCACTAACCATTTATCCCTCTTTCCTTGTGTGTTTGTAGATTTAGGTATATTAAGGACTTAGAAATCATTGTAAAAAATGCTGAAGAATTATTGGAGTCATCTTCCTCCTTGCAAGGTCACAATATCAACAAAAAGTCAGTTACAGAGCCATAAATCAATGTTTCAGAGGTAGACACCTATAAGAAACCAGAGTAAATACTGAGGGCTCCCATTTCCTCTTTTAGATTTTTAGAAGTGGACTAAGTCACCAATCATAGTGACTTAGTCTGAATGTACATGTTTTTCAAAGTTTTCTATATATCTAGATACTCATCTGGCTGAAACGGGCTCGGGAGCAATTTTCCAAATTTGGGACTAGGTTGCCTAGAATGGTGGAAGTGTCCTAATTGTCCAAAATTTCATAATTAGCAACATTTTTAGTCTTCAATCGAGTCTTCAACACATTTCTAGGTGCATTCTTTTTATTTTTCATTTTTTGTTCTAATTTGATTAAATTTGAATTCATCTTTCTAGGTGTTTTTCCATACATCACTGTGTTTTTGAACGAGGTACATTTCTTTAGGTTTCATTCAATAGTTGATCTATTTTATCAGTTTTCTTCATTTAGGACATTTCATTTAGACATATTTCATTATCTTTGCATTGATTTTGAGTCTATACATTTCCCATTTTAGCCCATCTTTCTCCTTTTAGGTGAAAAACCCTAGAAGTGTAAGAAAGCCATTAGAAGCTAAAATATTTGTTTAAATTTTGGTGAACCAAACTTTAGAACATTTTACTTTTAATTTCAAGTGCATTTACATCCTAGGAAGAGCTTGCATCAACATTGCATTATGTTTTTCATTATTTAATTTTCATCCTAGGGTTTTAAAATTTTCATTAGTGAAAAGCTCATATAGCTTGCATTATTTCACTTCATTTCATTGAAAAATAGTAAAATTTGGCATTTTCACTTTCCATCTACATCATAAAACACATAATACATCTAAATCAATCCAAAAACTCTCAAAATTCTAAAAAAATCCCTACTAGGACTAATTCACCACCTTGGGTGACTTAGTCCCTTTTCACCCCTGAATTTGTCATTTACAAAACGGAAAACCCTATTTTTCAGCTTATGTTTGCTACCATTACCTATCTATATTAGTTGGTTGAGTTTCTGTTACATGCTTTTCATTAGATCTATCTTAAATTATCCCATTTCATGCATTGTTTAATTTCACATTTGCATTTCAAACATTCCATCTTTCAAGTTGTTGCATAATGTAATAAAAAAATTACTTGTTTCACATCTAAAAATTGCATTTCAACATTTCACTCTAAATCATTTCATTGCACTTTCTTTCCTTTTTCATCATAACATGTTTTCTTTCAAAAGATATGGTTTTGTTAAAAATGGATTATATAAGTACAACATTCCCTCTTATAAGTTCAACTTTAATTACACCAATGAGGTCATTAAGGAACATGTAAGTCATCATTATGATCAAACCATTGACACAATCCTTAATATTGCATTTCCCATTGGTGAGAATGGTAGTGTCGACAATCATAACAATCATACATGTGCTTCTCCCAATACCTCTCCTATTAATGATGAAGGTATCTTGGTGAAAGAAGATACAAGCATTGAGGGCCCTGATTGTTTCTCTCATCATTCCCCTTTGGAGGATATTAGACAACAAGAACATGAGATCATAGAAACATTTCTAGAAATCACCTTATCTAGTCTTCATAACCATGAAAATCAACATTTTTCTTCTCCTAATATCCCTCCTCGATGCCACAAGGATATATTTAGAAGATACACCTATTAAGATCCATGAGAATCTTGATCCTCCCTTCCCTAATTCCCCTATAGTTTTGGACAATCTATTTGAAAATAATAGTACTTCTTCTCTTGATGACTCCCCCACTTGTGATGAACATGCTTTACAAAATCTAACCATGGATGAACATACTAAAATCCCTCCTATAAGGGAAGATAAAATGGAACAAGAGAATGAGACCTTAGAAAATTAAATAGAACCTTCTCCTAATCATCCCACTGTTGATAATCCCATCATTACTTATTCCCCTACTTGTGATGAAGTCCTTTTAGAAGAACCACCCCTCGAATGTCAAAAACATGTGGTTTGTAGTTCTTTTAAAAACTCTCCTACTAGGGAGGATATCATGATACAAAACAAGGATACCATTGACAATAATGATATTATGACCTTAGAAGAAGATGAAGAGCCAATGTTAGACTCTCATTCTTCAAGGGATGTTAATATTATTCAACCTCAACTCATCCTTTCTCCCCCTTCAAACAAAACTAAAACACAAAACAAACCCGAACATGTCCTTTACCCACCTAAGAACAATGTTTTGGATCAACTAAGTCATAATATCTTTGCTCATACATATCACACTAGACACAATTCATCACCATAACAACCAAGCCCAACCTCCTTACCTTTACCCAATTCTATATTACCTAATGCTCCTAGATTAAGGGAGTATGATCTTGTTGAGCAACTTAAGAGCATTCTCGCAAAGACATCCCTTTGGGACCTTCTTCATAATTCACCTACCTATCACATTATGCTCCAAACAACCTTACAACAAGTTCCTGTCCCTTCTAATTCACAACCAAATGACATAGCAACCATAATTCAAGGAATAAACACTGACATTGTTTTCCACCAAAGTGAACTCCCTTCTTTGGAAGTGCAAAAAAAATGATGTGTAGACACATAAAAATGACCTAGGCCTGCTAGTTCTATTTTCTCCATATTTTTCCTAACACAATTAAAATATTTAATTATGGCCTATGGTCCAATTTCAACTATTAATTAAATAATTCATAATTATTTAATTAATTCATGTCTTTTATTCCTCTTGATTATTTAAATAAATAAATTTTATTGATTTATTGAAATACATCACTAATTCTCTAATGTCTCTCTATGATTAAATAAATTCTTAAATCTATTTAATTATCTTTTGTCCATTTCTTCCTGATTATTTAAATAAATAAACTTTATTTATTTATTTAAATATGTCATTAATTTATAAATATCTTCTCATAATTAAATAAGTTCTTTAATTTATTTAATTATTGTCCACCTTGGCATTCTCCTAATTTGAAATAAAATTATTTATTTAAAATTATTCCACTTTCTATTTTTCTCTCTCTTAGAAAATAATTTTAAATTAATTATTTACTATCAAATGGGCCCACCTTTTGAATTAAATTAATTTTTAATTCAAAATAACAACTTTCTTCCATAAATCAAGTAATTTATATTATCATTTGATTTTCTAACTCTTTCTTTTTTCATGCCATTCTTATCTCCTTGTCACAAGTAGTCTTGTCACTTGATTTGATATTCAAAAATCAAATCTTGACCATTCATTTCAAATTCACCCTAATGTTTCCCTAACTCTAATTGTGGGTTCTCACATTTAATTTTAACCATTGATCTTAGGGCATTTGTCAATCTTCAATCTTGGCCATTCATCCAAAATTGACTTTTCTATTAAATGGCAATTTTGGTCTCATTTGGACATCTTATGCAATCTACATCTTTTGGAATCTTGACATCTTGGCATTTCTTGACTTCATAGGCTTGCTTCATAGTTTCTTCAAAGTTGCGTAATTACATTTTGTTTCTTTTTAGATAGAATCCTTTAACATTTTATTAGGACATTATCATTGTCATAGGTTGTTCATTTAAAATATGATGGCAAACATTATATTGCAGAAAATAGAGAAGGTGCAATGGAGGTCAATCATGGAGGTTGAAGACATTTGGTAAAATCTTTCCTTGTTTTCATGTTATTTACTCCTTTTTGCTTCATTTTTTGCTTTGGGTTATCTTATTTTAAGCTCTAATCTACTTACCTAGGACTTTCCCTAAGCTACATGATGCTTTTGTGATCATAGCTCAATACAATAGGATAGGGACCTAATGAACCCTTGTTGACAATGGATCAACCCTTAATGTGGTAGCATACAAATTTTGGATAGGCTTCGTGTTGATAAATCACACATTCAACCTGATTCTTTATCCCTTAAGGGATTTGAAAATGTAAAAATGAATCCGATTGGGGTGATTACTTTACCTATTATAGTTGGGGAGGCCACATTGGACACACAAATTCATGTAATATTATTTTAGGCGACCATGGATTCATCCAATGAATGGGGTTCCTTCTACTGGTTATCATAAAATGAAATAAATCTACAAAAATCAAGTGTACACACTTGACACTGATCCTAAGGCTTATAGTGTCTTTCAACTTGAGAAAAACAAAGAAAATACCTTAAACACATGAACATCAATTACATAAGTGGAACCCATGCAACCAAGTGGTAGTGAAATTGAAAAAGTCACAAAGCTATTAGACGATGATTGGGGTTCCTTCGATTTCACACCAACATTCATGGGAGAATACAAGATCATAAACAAGGCCTTTAACAAGGTAAAAAAAAACATAATAATCTCAACAAAAAACACGTATAACCCCTCGCAAGCATCCACCTCAACCACTTTAGACAAAGAAGAAAATTACACAACATTTGAGAACCTTAATCATAAACAACCACCTAATTCAAAAACAATGAAAATGCTTTATGGAAAAGATTATGAGCTCATGAAACCACTTGGATATAGTGGAAAAATATGTGGTGCTAAAGAAAAAGGTATTGGTGTCCCCATCGAGCCTAAACAACTCATGGCCTTGGTTATTTTCCTTTGATCAAAATAGCCAAGCATTCACTCAACATCAACACCATCACAAAAGATCCTTCTATGAAGACCTTAATAGTAGTACATCTTGAACTGATAGACACTAGTGGTATTGAATGTTCTCCTTTTCCTACAATGAAACAAACAAAAACATCCTTGCTTAATTTAAATGTCATCTCACAAAATGCTAATGATTTGAGTTCATTAGATTTTACACCCTCCTGTAAAGGAGAGAACAAATTCTCACAATCTAAAGAGTCTTGCATAGGTATGATATCCTATACATCTAAGCAAGAGTTATCTTTTTGGTATAATAAAGGAATGCCTTCTATATTTGATCAAGATGGTATCTTGTCAAGACTCCTCCAGGATCACATGATATCCCTTCCTTGAAAAAATCAAACAAAATTATATTACAAGACTTCATTATGCACCTATCATAGAGTTCATGACCATTCTACTAATGAATGTAAGTCTTTGAGTAGTAAAATCCAACATCTTTAGAATTTTGGTGCTCTCCCTTATGTGGGGGCACCTAATTCCTCTAATTGATATTTATTTTCACTATACAATGCATCTTATCAATCATTTCAGCTCACTCTTGTCTTGGAATAAGTGGGGGAAAGGGGTTAGGTAGCCTTATCCTCGTATGTCATTTGTCGATTGTCTGTTTTGGCTAGTCATTAACCTTTCATAAGCATATAAGAGAAATCTTGGGATGTGGATGATATGCCGTATGTGGGTGATCCCATAATAGTGGTTTACAATTTTTGGCTAAACTGGACACTGAAATTATTATTTTTAACTAAATCTTCACATTCGGGCACCTATAGCGGCTAAACTATGAGGAATTTGAAGATGGTGCAAAGTAGAGTCTCATCAAATTTTGTCTGTAGATTCTAAAAATATTTTTTTCTAAATTTTGGGAATCAAATTGCACTTCTTTTTCCATCTCCCATTAAAATTGATTTTTTTTAGAAAACAACATTTTTAAAAAGTGACACACACCATATAATGCATAACTTTTTTTCCATTAAGGATAAAATTATAATTCTTTCAAATTTAGATTTTTAACTCTGATATCTAGTGCTTCCACTTGGTTAGATAGTTTTTTATTGAATATTTTTTCCTTAATCAAGTTTCAAATTCAAATGAATTACAATTCAAACACAGCGTGACCGTATAACGCGTAACTTTTTTTGTATGTGTCAAAATTTAATTTAAATTTTTTTGTTGGATCAAGGACTTCAATATTTGATGCACTCATATTTTTCAATTTTTCTTTTAATAATCTTCTATTTTTCCACATGTGAAGAACAAAGAAATTCATTTGAAAACCTTTATGTTTAATAAAACTTAAAAACAAATACATAACAAAACAAAACATATTAAAATTATATTCATTGGATAGTTCAGGAATACCATAATCATTTGAAATAAATTTTAAATGAATTCATTTGATCCCCAAAAGCTAAATCAAAAGTGATTTTTATCAGATTTTGATAGGTGTAAAGGAGACGCATTTATAGGTATGGTTTAAACTAGCGGTTCTATCTAAGGGGGTTTGATCTAAGGTGATTTGATCAAACCCTCTTCAATTGGAATCCTTAAAATGGAACTTTTTAAGGCTTAAATCATTATATTTTCTAAAAATATGTGATTTCAGCTAAAATTCATTCCTCTCAGGAATTGTAAACCACTATTATGACAGCACCCATGTTGGATCGCATGTTACATATTAGCTTTTTCATGATGTAGCTTATAGGAAACATATGACTTGGCATAGTGCTTTCCAAATAACCTCTCATGTATTCTTCTACTTTAAAGCAATTTCTCATAGTAATGGTGTTAGTAATTGATTTAAAGTGGGGGAATACATCGACACTCAAATTTCATTGTATGATTTTCTTTTTCTTTTGATTTCATCTGTTAGAAACATTAGGTACAATGTTAGTCAGGATGAGACCTTGTGCTTGTCCTCCCTTGGAAACAAGATGAGATCGTTTTCACTTTTCCTCTCTTGGAAACATTACGCATGATGTTCCCTAAGATGATACCTTGCATGAACTCATCAAAATCCCTTTGAATAGTCCTTACAATATCTTCCATTTACAATGTCAATGATTGTCAAGAATACAAAGTTTTTCTTACCTCATAGAGCTCAAAGACCATTTTTGTGTGGAACCTTACTAAAGTTATCAGGAGGTATAACTTTGGTATGGTTGACCAAGAAGCCCATTTCAAGGCATGAATTTCCCCATAGCCACTTGGATGTGTCTGAGCACATATTGGCCATATGTGTCTCACCTTTGAAGACTTCTCATGTGGCACAGAGTCAAGAGTTCCATCATGTCAGAGTGGGTATGTAGTTTTGGACAAACAACCTAGATATGATCCACAACGTGTTGGACAAATGGTCGAAGATTGATATACCTTTTTATTTTTCCTCTTCTCTTCCTTCTAGTTATTGCCATTGCATGATTGTGTATAATGTTCTGCTGCAAATCATTCACACTGTGTGTGTCCTTTTACACTCATGTTGGTTTGAATTAGGATCTTGGATCCTAAGGGCTTGACCACCTCCTTAATCTTTGTTATCCTATACTATCTGCATTGGTACAATTGGACCTCTCTTGAATGTCTACTTTAGTGTGAGTTTGAAGCAATTTCACCCTCTCACTAAAGTGGGGGCTAACTGTAGACATAGAAAATGTATCTGCTTTTCCTTGCTTGATTTTGGATTAATTAATGATAAATTAGACCTAATGAGGCCTTGATTTAGTGTTGTGAGGTATTTTCCACATCCACACTAGGTATTGAACCCTTACAAATGCATTTATCTATGTCTTTTAAAGTGTTGTAAAGTGTTGTAAAAGGCTTTCATGCCTCTCTAGACTTAATGGACCTATCTTTCCCTAATTCAATGTTAAAAAAATGTATTTAATTGTATTATCACATCAATCTAGAAGGCTTGTAAACTAAACCTAATTGTAATCTAGTGTTGTAATGTGTCTTAACACATTCACATTGGGTGTTGTGCCTTTCTAGGCTGTGGAAATCATTTTAATGTTGTAAAGTGTATTTAATCACACTTTCACATTGAACTTTGTGTCGCTAGTGCTAATTACCCTTTACATCATCATTAATAGGCCCCTATGGCCTCATATTATGCATCTTGAAGCTTAATTTGATGAAAGACCCAACTAAAACAACATAAAAACTAAAATTATTCATTCCTAGATAATCTAGTTGGCAAAATAGCCCATATGGGACCAAGTCGCCTATCTAGGAAAATTAGTACCATCCAAGTGAGACTAAGTCTCCTAGCCTGGCAACTTAGTCCCATTTGGGCTATTTTCGAGGTTCGGGCAGGAAAAAATAGATTTTAAGTTTAGTTTCCCTTCATGTCAACCTTGGGGATCAAATTAATAGGAAAATCAGGTGGATTTCCTATAAATAAAATTATCTAAATCCTAATTCATTACTCATTCATTATTCATCCATCATTCATCAGGTTCTTAAGTCAAGCAAGCTAGGGTTTTAGCATTTCAAGTCATTAAGATAGCTTTTTATAACAATCAAGGGAAAATTCTTCATTTTTTTCTATAGAAAATCAATATCTATCATCATGGAAAGTATCTAACTCCATTGTTTCATGCTTCATTACATTATTTCTTCATTTTGGTTTAATTACCTATAAAGAGGTTTGACCAAGGCAAACCCCAATGCCTTAACATTCACCATTTCTCTCTCTTTCCTTGTTTGTTTGCAGATTTAGGTATACAGAGGACTTAGAAATAATTCAAGAAAAGGTTTAAGACTTATTGGATTCTTCTTACTCCTTGAAAGTTCAAAATATCAACAAAAAGTCGCTTACACAGCTAGAAATCAAAGTTTCGAAGGCAGACACCTATTAGAGACCAGAGTGTAGACCGAGGACTCCTTGTTTCCACTTTCAATTTTTTACAGATTTAGAAGTGGACTAAGTCACCAATAGTGGTGACTTATTCCCACTATACCTATTTTTTAGAGTTTTCTATAGAACTGGATACCCCTTTGGCTAAAACGAGCTCTGGAGTAGTTTTCTAGATTTTCGACTAGGTTGCCCAAAATGGCAAAAGTGTCCCTGTAGTCCAAAATTTTAGAATTAGCAACATTTCCAGTCTTCAATCAAGTTTTCAACACATTTCTAGGTGCATGCTTTTTTTTTTTTTTCTATTATGCTTTCATTAAATTTCTATTCATCTTTCTAGGTGTTTTTGCATGCATCACTATGTTTTAAAATGAGGGGCATTTCTTTAGTTTTCATTCAATATTTCATCTATTTTATCAATTTTTGGCATTGAGACATATTTCATTCATCTTTGCATTTATTTTGAGTGTAGAAATTTTCCATTTTGGCCCATCTTTCTCCTTTTATGTGAAAAACCCTAGAAGTGTAAGAAAGCCATTGGAAGCCAAAATCTTTGTTTACATTAACAATAGGAGAATCCTAGGTTGCAAGGTGGAGTCTTTACCTGCCACCTATCTTGGTTTACCTTTAAGCCTTAAACCCCTAGAGTCCTTTTGGGTTTCGTTGGTTGAGAGGTTCAACAAGAAACTTGATGGATGGTAAGGAGCTTTGCTAAGTCAAGCTGGTAAATTACAACTCAAAGCTACTCTTCAAAATCTACCTATTTATGATCTTAGCCTTTTTAAAATCCCAACCATGTTTGCGGATGCCATTGAAAAGATTCAAAAAATATTTATTTGGTCAGGTGTTTAAGAAAGAAAAAGGATTCCTTTAATAGGATGGGATATGGTGTGTAGACCTAAAAAGGCCGGTGGTTTAGGTCTAAGAAAAATCAGGATGGTTAACAAGACTCTTCTTGCCAAACAAATTTGGAGGCTATTTTTGTCCTCAGTGGAATGGAATGAAATCCTGACAAGCAAATATTTGGAGAATAATAGATCTCCTATTATAATTATGGAATCCCATCTTCTACCCAGAGGCTCAACCTGTTGGAATAACTTGATTACTGGTAGAAAATTTGTTGAAAGAAGAGTGGATTGGCATGTTAGGAGTCAAAACCAAACAAGATTTTGGGAGGATAGATGGCTTTCTAATGAGGCCCTCACCAAAATTTAACCTTTTTGCAAGTGGGATGAGATTTGTAAAGCTCTATTTGGTTTGTATGTTAAAGATTATTGGATGAATGGAAAATGGGTGGATCTGTGTCTTGTTAGTCATGCTCTTGTTCCTATTCATTCATCTCTGTTGGCTATTAGACTTTTCCATGATAAGACAGAAGACCACCTTGTTTGGAAAGATGAACCATCAGGCAACTATTCTATTTCATCAGCTGTTACCAGGCTATCTTCTGCCCGGGCTCCTCCTCCCTTTTAGTTGAATTCTTTTTTCAAACACCTGGTACCTAAAGTTAACATCTTTTGTATCCTTCTTCAAAACAAAGTGCTCACGATTGATAATCTTTGCAAGAAAGGTTTTCAAATATCCAATAGATGTTAGCTCTGTAAGATGGAAGTAGAGTTAGTTTGTCACTTGTTTCTTCATTTTCCTTTTGCTACCTTGATTTGGGAAAATCTCCTTTGCTATTGGAATTTATCTTGGGTGTTCCCCTCGTCTATTGAAGACTTGTTCATCCAATGGAAAGCCCCTACTCATAACCCTGCATTTCGATAATTGTGGTATTTTTCCTTCCCTCATGTTGCTTGGGGTCTATGGAAAGAATGAAACAATATAATTTACAGAGATAAAGAATCTTCAGTGGTTGTTGTGTTTGATAAAATAATCAGATTAATGAAAGAAAATTTCAATGCTATCCCCTGGGAGGTATGCGATACCAAGAAAGTGGCTTGTTCTCGCTATGATCTTATGATTCCTAAGGAATGGAATATTAGTTTTGGTATTTCCTATGCTTCTAAACATTCTAAGAAGGACAAGGAGGGTGTTTGTTGTACTTTGCTGCCCAATGGTTAGATCAAAGCCAACTTTGATGGGGCGGCTAAAGGTAACCCTGGGGCGGTGGGATACGATGGAGTTATAAGGGATTCTTTTGGAAATTTTCTTAGTGCGATTTCCACACCCCTTGGCTCACAAACTAATCATTTAGCTAAGGTTAGTGGAGCTTTTCATGTTAAAAATTTGGCTCATAGTTTAAATTTTAAAAATCTTTGGCTTGAAGGGGACTCTAAAAATATTATTGAATGTCTTTTAGGAAGGTCCCCCCCCCTCGTGGACCATAAATTCTTGGACTGATGATGCTATTTCTAGCTTAGCTAAGTTTGATAATATAAAGATATCCCATGCCTATAGAGGAGCCAATGCTGTGGAAATTTTTTTTGCAAACAAAGGGGTAAAAAGCAAAGGATAGTGCATTTAGCTGAACATTAGCGAATTATGTGTTAATGTCTGAGCCTTATTGAACTATGATGCATCACATTGGAAAGATGGGTGTCACCTCATTAATGATGAAAGAACGAGGTAAGAACATCACTATAATTATATTGTATGGGACCGAGCTAATTACCTTATCCTATAAGCTTGTTCTGCATGCTTTGTGGGCTCACAGGTTTGGTAGGACCATTTCGAGTCAAGATTTCATCTCTATCTGCATTACCATGCTTGCTAAAATGGGAGGAGATATAAAAAAGTTGAGCCAGATAGCTTCGAGATGCACACAAGAAACATTAAAGCATGGAACAAATTTAAAAGTGGGGGTTTACTCCCTTTTCTGGAAAAATCCATGGGTCTAATCTAGAAGCTACAGAGAATTTTGAGAAGAATTGGAACAATGGAGAAATAACCTTGTTTGGCAGGAAAGTTAAGATGGATGAAAATATCATTGTTGAAGTGACTGGTATGTCCACTGAAGGACACAAATTTTTTCAAGACATGACTTTATCTGATGAAGCGGTGGTCATATTTATAAAGAAAGACAAAGAAAACTTGAAACTGGTGAAGGTTTCAAATAGTTACTTTGAGCCCAACACCATAAAAGCTCTCTGGAGAAAATTTCTTCACATCATAATGGAGTATATCACCCTAGATGGTTGCTTCACTAGGGCCTATGGCTATCACTTTGCGTTGCTCAATAATTTTTACTATAAGGTCAAGGTTTCTCTTCCCTACTATCTTCTCTGTTCCTTAAGAAAGAGTCTTGAAGACCATAAGAAAATTCCAAAAAGATATCCTATATTACATACTAGTCTGATTAGGTTAATTTTTGAACACTTTCAAAACATGTCAACCCTTGCTAACATGGATGCCTCTCTGGCATCCAAGGAGGATGACACTGAACCTTGCTATTTGGGGAATGAACCTAATTTGAGTCTGGTTAGGATGACCTTGACTCTGCCCTCTGCCTAGACTGGCAAGAAAACCCAAGTCCATAATCCCCAGTCTATTTTAGTTGGGCCTGCATGTAAGACTAGAAGCTCAACTCCTAAAGCCAAAGATTCTAGAAAGAATCTACCTATCAAAAACCTTGTTTCATATTTTGAAGATTCTCCTGATTATGAGGATTCTTGTGCTAATAATAATTCTTCTTCTATTGTCCCATCGAAGGACAGAGATGTTAGAACTGGGTCCCCTAGAACATCTGACCCTGCTAAAAGTTGCTTCAATCTTGATAGGGAACCTTCTGCTGATTTTCTGGGCATAGCTAGGAATAATGTTGTGGACCTTTTTAGAATGTCTAAATGGGTCTTTCATGAAATTATTAACATGAAAATAAAAAAACTAGGCCATCTAGAGAAAATTGGAAGAAATGGGAGCTAAGGTTTTTGCGTTATTCAAGAAGGGGGTTGAGTGTAATGAAAACATTGCTAGTAAAGAGATCCAAGACAAGGCGGGTAAGGACAAAAGGATAAAAATTAAATTGGAAAATTTGAAAAAGACTGTGAAGATAATTGCAGAATAAAATAATAGGATGGCAAGACATAATTCCATCATTATCAATGCCATGACTAAAAAATTGGAAAAAGCTCAATAAGGGTCTTTGGTTGTTGATTTGGAAGAGGTGAAAGACAAAAACCAGGAAGAGGACTTAGGGATTTCAAAGAGAACTAGGGCTAATCTGAAAAGGAAGGCACCCCCTACGCTGCAAATGATTCAAATTTTCAAGAAGGGTGTCTAGGATATGTAGGACCTAGAAGCCGAGACTGAGTCTGTTCTAAAGACTATGGGTTAGCTATTGCTAGTTTTTTAATTTGTGTTTCAGCTGGTTCTTTGTTTGACCTTCTTGGCTTTTTTTGGCTGGCTAGTGTTTTTTATGGTTTTTTCTATTATTGTAGCCTGTTTTTTCTGTTGGAATTTTTTTCCTTCTCTTTCTTTTGATGTAAACTTGGTGGTTTTAGGTCCCTGTAAAACCCATTTCTTCCTTTATCAAATTCAATGGGAGAACTTATTTTTTATCATGACCAAGAGTAGGTGACTTTTGATGTTATTTTCTCCAATTTAGTAACTAATCTAGTGTTCTAGCTCTTTTTATGGCCTCTTGTGGTTTTGGTTTAGCTATTCTTCTTCTTTGATAAATAAAATCTATCTCTTTTTAAAATACCTGGAGATATTTTAGAGGTTGGTTCTTTTGAAATATTCTTGATTGATTTCTCATTTATATGATGTATTTAAATCCATTTAAATATCAAAATGAATACCTTTATATATTTTGTTATAGGATATAATATCTTTAACTATCTATATTTTCCCTCTCATTCTACCTTCTTTTATTGGGCCTTTATATTCAATGTTATGGATTTTTGAATAGCTCATTCCACCATGCATTAGATATATAAATAGCACTCTAATTATTAATAGGCTAGTAGGAGAACTATCATTGATACCACTATAATGACACACTATAATTATTTTATAATTTCCAAATAATTAAATCCAAAGCCTATAAAAACAAACCAAAAATTGATTATGACATTAGCGTAGGTGATGGATAATACATATTGATATTTCATGAACAACCAAATAAATATAAAATTCATTACTTTGATAACATCATTTTTTAAGAGATTTCTAAAATAAATTCACTACCTGGGTATGTGTAGGATCATGATGGGCCAAAAAGTGGTGATATGATGGGTATGTGGATGACGACTTTTTTTTAACCCAAAATTGATGAAATGAAAAGGGTTTCTAAAGGAGATTCTTAGATTTCCACCCATATAAATTATGTTATACTTCTGAATTTAATAAATAATTATTATTCATTTTCTATTTGAATTACGACTAAAGTCCTCTTTCATAGGTTGATTGAAAAACATCTATAGCTTTCAAATGGTATCACATTTTTTGAATCTGAAACATGTGCCACATTCTATACTTTCTATACTATAGGATTAAAAAAAGAAAAATTGAGTTTCATGAAGTTTTGACTAAGTTAAGTTGGTTAGACATACAATTTTTTATATTTTTTAAAAGTTGTAATAAAAAGTTCATAATTAATTATTTACTAGGAAAAAAATTACAAAAAAGTATGCATCACATCCGAACATAAGTCTTCTACTTATTTCTAAAATATTATAAAAAAATATTATCATTTTATTGTGGTTAGGGTGGTCAGACAGACACCTACTTATATTTTCCCTAAAATTTAAGTACTACTGCATTGAAATTTCAAATTTTCACCATATTTTTTTTTAATTTTTAAATAAACCTAGTAAGTTAGAATCTGCATTCAATTTTCTACAAATTTCTATTGTTACATATATTTGAAATAATATAGATAACTTATTCAAATTTTTATGTCAAGTTGCCTAACTCTGATTTTTCTAATTTTTTTTCCACTCAAGGGCCTATTTTTTCCATGATGATCCTACACATACCCACCTACTATAAGTTCAATTTTAAAATTATAAATCATAATGAATTATCCATCTAAAACCCTTATTTCTTTACTATTATAATATACATATAACTAAAACTAATACCCTATTATTCAAATCAAATATATACCCACTTAGACCTATTTAAATTTATATTTGTTCAATAAAACTCATTGAAGACTGTATATGCATAAAAATGGTCATGTCTAATTCATCCTAGCATTTTTAATTTCTTTCTTAATTCCTCTGCATATAAATAAATTTAATTAATTAATTTATATCGTTCACCTACTTTATTCTTCCACTTTAATTAAATAAATTCATTTTATTTAATTACCACTTTCTTAAGTACACTTAATTAATTAAGTAAATATCATTGTTTATTTAAATTAGCTATGGCATTTAAGTTTAATTAAAAAATTTGATTGAATTGAATTTAATTTCCTTTCTCCTAAATCAAATATTAATTAAATATTCTTATTTAATTAATTCCACATGTCATGTTCCAAATCTTAATTAAATATTTTATTTAATTAAGAAAATCTCCATGTCACCCATAAATAAATAATTGAATCTATAATTCATTATTTATCTTCTTAAATCTTTCCAAAATCCTCTAAAAAGATGATTTTTATCATCTCAGCTCTTCCTTGAAAGAGGAAACAATTTTATCTTCTTAAATCTTTCCAAAATCTTTTATAAATATGATTTTTATCATCTCATCTTATCTTTTACATGAAAGAGGAAACAAATCTTTCTTTATATTTTTCTTCTATTTTTCTCTCGAGTCTTCTGCATCTTCGACTGTTTGATCTTCCAGAATTATCATAGCCGTTGATCACATCAGCCAATTAGAAGCTTTTGAAAACTCTATAGATACCATTGTGAATTCAAGCATTGGTTACACACACACACGTAGAGATAAATACATACATGCATTAGAGGCAAAATATTAGCATTTTAGCATTATCAACTTTAGCATTCATAATTTTACATTATAGCAATCATGTTTAGCATTCATAGCAATTTAATTATATCTTAGGATAGCATCCATTCACCTTTAATCTTGTTCTCTCGGAATACTATTTCTTGAGCCTAGCAATATACAGTCTAAGAGCAAGCTAGAATCGACAAAAAAACTGGAGATAGAGGATGATAGGATGACATCAAGGACAAAATACTGAGTTTGGATTCCTTTCATTTGATTTTCTATTTTTATATAATATCTTATTGTTGTGTTTGATTTATTTATTTTTAATCTACATATTATTACACTTGAAATTGATCACACAAAGACTATTAAAACTAGTCGTGATAATGTAGAGAGATGCAATTGCTTCACGATTAGATAGATTAAAATTATGAAAAGAAAAATTATTATCAAAGAATAATAAATGTTATTCCTTATTAGTTTGAAAACCTCCTTATATTTTGAAATTCATCTCTTCTAATATTGTGTGGTGGATAATAAGAATACAATAGAATAACACTTTAATGTAGGTAGTAATTCCAACAACAATTATTAATCAATCATTAATTCTGCTTAAAATTAACAACAATAAAAATATCAACATGGGAGAACTAACTCATAACTATGTAGGACATGAGCATTAAATGAATTCCAACTAGATAAGACATGTGACAAATAATTCTTATGTATTAAGATTCCTTCCTAGGACTTAAGTTGACTTTAAAATGTAAATAAGACCTAGATAGGTAAAACACCTATTTACACCAATAACCCCCTTAAATACAACTTATGGAGTTAATTATTATGAAAATGACACAAATTTGGATCCCAAATATGAGGCCATGTTAGGTACCAATAAACAATTGAAAATGTAATCTCGCACAAACAGAGAAAAGAAGAAAACCCAATGGGACAAAACTCCCTCCCAAAGAGAGATAAATAAAATAATACTCTCAATGAAAAAATGGAGGACAAAACTCCATTAGAGGAAAAATACCCCCTTTAAGAGAGATGCAAAAGATACCATTCAACACATCCTCCATGAAAATATACATCACAAATCCAATCAATCTCCCTCCATAAAAACGATGAAAAGAGAGACCATATTGTAGCATAAAAGAAAGTAACCCTTTTTCACACTTAGCTTCGGAATGAATAATTAATGGAAAAATGTACTTAATTCTACCTTATTTAGGGTGTTATAAAATTTTTTATTACACTTTCACACTAATCTAGGGTTTTATTAATTAATAGAGATTAACTGGCCCCTTTAATTCAAATCCAAGCCTTATTCATTGCATTGTTTGAAGGATCTATCTCGACACTCATTAATAATATTGCATAAAATTTAATATAGTAGGGTTTGTGTCCTAGAAAACTATGCTAGTAACTATTTTCCATTTTTGGAAAATGGTTCCTCCATACCTAGGACACCCTTTTCTTAACATATTTGAGGTGGGTTTTTAGTGATATTCCACCTTCTTGAAACTTGGTCCTAGAAAACTATGCTATGATCCATTCATCCAAGGTGATGAATGGGTCCTCCTTAGGAAACTCCTTTTTGAACTTATTTGTGATGGTATTTTAATGATTTTGAATCCTAGATCTGATGTTGTCTTGTGTTATTTGAAATTTGAGGATAATTCTTAACTTTAATATAAATACAAGGCTAATTCACATAGTTTCACCTAGAAAGTTCAAGTTATCATTAGAGCAGTTTAACAAGAGCATTATAAAGTGTTTAAGAGAATTTTAAATAAATTCAACAGAAGATTAGTGAAGTTCTAATGCAAAAATTCAAGATCATATCATCATGTCAAAGGCATAGTGCATCAAGCATGTTGTTAAGCTAATGTTTTGATGTAGCATTCAAGATCCAAGTTAAGCATTATATCACATCTAATTCAAGATCAAGATCTACATTCTTCATGGCCACTTCATTCTATATTAATAATTTATCCTTCCAAGAAATTATCCTAAAATAAAAAAAAAATGGGTTTATGCTTTTGTATGGTTTAGGACATAGAGGAAACCCACTTCACAATTATTTCATTAAAGGGAAACCCTAGAGATCTCAATCTAAAGTATGCAAAGGAGAAAGATATCTTGTAATAGGGTTGTCCTACAGTCTGATTGTAAACTAGTGAGGGGTTCACCACCAAGCTATGGATTAGAAAGAAAAATTCAATGCAAGTCAAAATGCTCAAACCTAGTATGATGCAATATTTCACTAAATGACCTAAAAATGCATGAAAATCAAGATAGGAAGCTACAAGATGAAATGTGTGCACCTAGAGATCTGAAGATGACTAGATGAAGGATAAAAATGCTGAAAACACTACTTTTAAAACATGTTGGGACTCATCCACCAAGTGGGTTGATTTAGTCCAAGATTTGGGTTTCTATATGAAACATAAATTTTAGGACCCAAATGCTTCTCTTGCACTTATAGGGTTTTTAACCCAAAAGGAGAGCGATTAGATAATAAAATGCTTATGTAACACTCAAATTAGGGCATGTGCAATGAAATATGATGTAAATGAACTAAAATAAATGCAATTGACTAATTAAGATGATCTAAAATGAATGCAAAAGTGCAGTTTAAGCTATGTTTGAAAACACACTGTGATATGTAAGCAAGTATGAAAGATGAAGAAATAGAAAGAAATATGTAGAACAGAAGATACAGGGTCAAATCTGAGTGCACCTAGAAGTTGTGTGAGCTTTCTAAAATGTCTGGAATTTTGTTGAAAATTTCTAATTTTTCATAGTGGGACTCATTCGCCAAGGGTGGTGAATTAGTCCTCCTACTGTTGAAAAAGTGCCAGGAACTGATTTTTGACAGCTAGGAGTTGATTTTTGAAAAAATGTAGATTTTAGATTTCAAGTGGGACTCATTCACCAAGGGTGAAAAATTAGTCCTCCCCAAGATTTCTAGAAAATTAGAAGGTAACACTGCTACTCTAGATCTAGAAATGCCCGAATGTTAGTTTGTCGGGGTTAACTTTGCAAAAAGTAGGCTAAAAATGCTCAAAATGCTTGAAAAGATGATGAGCTGATTTGAAGATCCTAGTTGACTTTAATTCCACTTTTCAACACCTTTAAACCTATCAAATCCATAAAATAAAGCTACAAATACACATGCACAATGGGGAAACATGTTGGGGGATTAGTGAATAGGGGTTTTCCTTGGTCAAACTCCACTTTAGTAATCAAACCCTATATAAATGAGTGACATGAAAAAGAAATGGTAAATGAATAACATGCAAGTATTACAAACTTACCACATCCTTGAATATGCAAATTTGCAGTGATGTCAATGACTTCTCCAAAGTGCTTGAAAGTGCTTGAATTGATGATGCAAAATCCTTGAGTGATTTTGGATGAGTAGATTTCTTAAATGTGTTAGGAGGATGTAAAATGAGGTGAAAAATGCCTATTTATACAAATCTTGTGCCTTATTATTTGTTCATACCTCATCATAGGCTGACATGAAGTGAATTTGAGTAAAATCCTAAAAGAAATTTTCAAATATTTTGAATTTGAGGCTAAGGGGACTCATTCGCCACCCTTGGCAAATGAGTCCTACCTGGGACCCAAAACCAAGTGTCAGAAATAAAGGTATGTTTAATGTTATTTGTCAGGATAGGACCCACAAATACACTTAATATAAGCATATGAAGGCATAAAGAGAGAAAATAAAGAATGAGAAGGGTGTAAATAGCAAAAATATGCCTAGAAAAGTGTGAAATATTGTTACAAAACTTTACAACACTTCATAATAGGGCTTGTTGATGTGAAAAAAGGTGGTTTTTAAGTGAATTGTATTAAATAGAGTCTAGAATAATGTAGAAATGTCTTACAACACTTCACAACACCTTCACAAGACATTGTTCTTTGAAGTTTATCATCAAAATAAGCATGTTCAAGCCAAGATACATCATAAAATTAAAGCAACATAGCTCCAACACTATGAAACAAGACCTAGAAGGCCATAAAAATGGGAAGGGTCCATTTTTCGATGGTACATTTAGACCCCACTTTAGTGAGAGAAACTTCCTTCCTCACACTAAAGTAGCCATGAACATCAAACAGAAGAGGGTTAAAATGCACTTATGTTAGCAAGATGAAATGCACCAAAAAAGAGGGATGATCAAAACCCCAAGATGAAGATCCCATGAAAAACTAAACATAAAGACAAAGGAATACACAAGTGTTGAGACGAATTGAGTGAAGCTTCGATCATCAATCCAACTAGTTGTGAAAAGAGATCTAGGCTGATTGTTTGAAAGGAGAGAATGTGTACACACTCTAGGGCCACAAAACTAGTTGTTCACGGGGTGAGAAAGCCTAAGAAGTAAGATACATACGCTAGTTGGTATCCCCTCACAAACATGCAAAAAGGTGGCTATGGGGAAAATTTATTCCGTTGGTTTGGCTTCCTGCTCAACCATGCCAAATTTATACCCATTTGATAACTTTAAAAAGGTGCCACAAAGCCAAATAAAATGCAAATGTTTATTTAAATTTTATAATATAAGCAAAATAGGATGGCACCACAAGAATGCAAGTTGTGTTATGGAAGGTGACCAAACAAATAAGGCAGCTCCATAAGCACACAAGTTGTGTTATGAAAGGTAGTTGAATGTGAATGTTATATGTAAAAATTTCATGTGTAATATGTTCAAAGGAGTCTTGTTCAGTTTATGAAAGGTCATTAATTTAGGGAAAATTGTGTCTAATGTCTCCAAATGAGGACCAATGAAAGAATAGTATATTCACTATTTAGGGGATGCAATGTGTTGCATCAAACCACAAAGAAGAATGCAATATGCTAAGATAGATCACACTTACGAAGGACATTACACCCAATGTCATCCACAAAGTGACAAACGTATCACGTAAATGACAAGGCTTCACTAGGAATGCAAATGAAATAATGGTAATATATGCCCCCACTTTAAAGGAATTGCTACACATCATTTTGTGAGAAATTACTTGAAAGTAGATAAGAAAAGAAAATGCAAAAAAAAAACAAGACGCAAGAGCCAACTCAGAAAGCTCTATGCCAAGTCATATGTTTCAAAGTTAGGATATGTTATGTCAAGATGAAGGAGAAAAGCAAGGAAAGAAGGAAATTTCCCCCCACAAAAGAAAGCACACCAAACACATAAAGGATCTGTGGATTTGGGGTCAGTATGTTCATTGTTGTAATGTATTTTGTGAAAGAGCTCAAAACTGTCATCATTCCCCAAATACACATAGAACTGGAAGAATGACACAAAGAGAGTGAAAGCTATGGAAAAACTAAAGTTTGTTTTGATTCAACATGTAAGAGACATTGCGGTCTCGATGCTTTGCATTGTTCCCAAAAGGAAAACACAAGAAAAAAGGAAAAAGATTTTGGGTCAACATGAAGGAGACATTTTGGTCTTAATGCTTTGCATCATCCCCAAAAGGAAAACACAAAACAAAAATGAAAAATAGAAAAAGATAAGGACTATTTGGGTGAACATGGAAGAGACATAGGGCATCTCTATGCTTTGTGTCATCCCCAAAAGGAAAAAAACCAAAATGAAAAAGACAAGGACCATTTGGGTCAACATGGAAGAGACATAGGGCATCTCTACACTTTGCATCATCCCCAAAAGGAAAACAAAAAATGAAAATGAAAAAGACAAGGCATGACAAGAAGAATAGAGATACACATAGAAGAATTGTACAAAGAGAAGGAAACATCAAACACACAATACAGGGAAATACAACACACACATGAAAATGAAAAAGGAAAATGAATGAGAAGGAAAGACTAAGTAGGAAAATGCAAGTCATCCATCAAGTCATTTGCTTTCCAATCATGCTCAATGGATTGTGAAGGTGATTATCTGTTTAAAGGAGGAATCACAAGTACCGAGCTAGGAGTTGTACTAGGCTCTTCACTTGGTAGAGAGGATTTATCATTTAAGATCATTGTAGATGAAATTAAGTGTTCAAATCATTGTTTATTTCATCGTCTATGTTAGCGATTGCCATATCTCCATCATCACCATCAAGATTAATAACGACAGGAGGACAAAGGGTGATTTCTAAGGATGGATGTATCAAGAGTGTGGGTTGGATGGGTTCACTTTTTTGCAATTGTTGGGTTGAAATTTCATGTGGTTGGTCAGGACAAGGAGGATGGTTATCCATCTCTTCTGTCAAGGGTGAAGATTGATGGTCATGATTGGTTTCTATATGAGCCAACAGATGATGATGATGTCGATGTTCAAGAGTAGTATGGTTTTGTTTAGTTCTATTTTTGAGTTGTTGAGGTGTAAGATTGGATTGAGTCATCATAGGTTCTTCTACTTTTGAAAGTGGAAGAGCAGGTGAAATCTAAGAGGAAGGATCAACCACTTTCTCTTTTGCTTTATATACTTGTTTTGTACAAGGAGGTGAGGTAGGAGTTATTTCTTGTTCTCTTGGTCATTTAGACAATGGTTGGGAAGTATCGGGATGAGATTGTTCAATATGAGATGAACAGGAGTAATCATGGTTTCATCAAGTATAGGATGAGTAGAGGTGGACATATATTTGTTAAAAAGATATAATTCAATTATCTTTTTGGCTTTGAAATTTTGATAAGAAATGTAAAAGAAGTCCTTACGGGGAGTGATAGGTTCCATGGGTTCAGGCCAAAAGGCTTCTAATGAAAAGTTACCTTTGGAAGATAAAGGATTAAAGCCTCTATGGTGTATGGTGAATACCTCATTGCCATGTGGAAACTTTAAGCACTTGTGAATGATTGATGGGACTGCTTTCATTGAGGAAAGCCAAGGAAGGCCTAGCCGCAAATGAAATTGGTTGGTTTGTGGAATAATAGATAACATTACCTCCAAAGTCTTAGGTCCTATGTGTAAAGGCAGTACGATTGATCTAATCTAGGGCATGCAAAATAATGATGTGTTTTAATCCAAGCAATTGGTGTATTATAGTCAGCTTGATATAGATTATGTAATACTAGAAATTATTTTGTGATCACATTCTCACCACAAGCAGGATCTATTAATATCCCATTAGTGCCTTGACCATTAACACCCATGATGGTCAATTCACTTGAATCAATGAGGTCTTGGACTAGATGTTTAAGATGCTTACATTGTTCGGTGTCATGACCATTTTGATGATGAAAATGGCAATAAGCATTAGCCTTGAAGCTAGGTGGTAAGGGTTGATTGGGATCAAGTGGTCGAGTAGGTGGTAAGGTAACCATGAATTTTTGGATGATTTGGTTCATTGTTTGATGGAGGGTGTCAGGTAAAGGAGTGAAAAGTCTATTTGGATCACCATAATGAAAAGGCACAGTTGTTTTAGAGGCGGCCATCAAATTCTAAACTTGTGAAGTTGGTTGTGGTTGGGGTGAAGGAGGTGACCTAAATTGTAAGAAACCTCTGTTAGGTTTGCAGAAATTTTGTGTGTTGTTGTGGTGATGATTGTTGTTTTCAATTTTGTCAATTCGGTTAAAAGTGGATTTTGACTCACGACTTGAAACTGAATTTTGATAATCATAAGGTTGTACACAAATGCATGAATGTAGGGAATTTATTCATTGTAAGCTTGTCTTGGAGGTTAGTGTGAAAATTATCAACAAACATCTTCTATAGATGTGCATCTACAATCTGGACATCAATTTGAGCATATAAGGACTAGTAATGAGAGATGAAATCGATTACTTTTTCATCAGTATTTTTTCTACATTGCATAAGGTCATCCATTGTCTTCTTAGGTGTCATGTGCACTTGAAAGTGATTAATGAAAACTTATGCCAGTTCATTAAATGAATGGATAGAATGATTAGGAAAGTTGGAAAACCATTTTAAGGCAATATCCTTCAAGGTCCTTGAAAAGAGTTTTTCTAAAAGTTTAT
This sequence comes from Sequoia sempervirens, assembly GCA_007258455.2. Classification (NCBI taxonomy): domain Eukaryota; kingdom Viridiplantae; phylum Streptophyta; class Pinopsida; order Cupressales; family Cupressaceae; genus Sequoia; species Sequoia sempervirens. The sequence continues at coordinate 4,335,464 of VDFB02000363.1, forward strand.
TGTCAAGGACAAAATCACAACCTCAAGGCAGTAAAAGCATTGACATGGTTGATAGGATCTCCTTTTCCTCCATATTTCTCAAATCTCGACATTTCTATCCCTTATGGCATTGGGGTACGTAAGATGTCTAATGATAAGGGGATGCTACAAACAAGATATGTGGTTGGAATAGTTTGAACTTGACTAATGGTGGCAAGTTGGTGTTGCATGGATGAAACAGTGTTAAGGAGTTGTGTCATGAAGGGATCAGGATAATGGGGTTGAGGTGGAAGGGAAAATGGTGGAGTGTAGGTGATGTTAGGGGAAGTGGAAGGAATAGTAAGGGGTGTGAAGGTGGTGGAAGGACGTTGTGATGCCACAATGGAAGTAGAAATGCTAGTGGAAATCAGGAAAGAAGTAGGCACATAATTAGGTTGATGCATAGTTGTATGGACTTGCGGATTGGTGTAAGTTGGTGTGGATGCTATAGTTGAAGGAGGAGGAACTTGAGATGCTCCTTGGCTTATAGGAATATTTTTGGATAGGGAAGTTGAAGAGGCATGCCTATTGCAAATCTCAGAAATTTGTTTTAAAATGTGCAAGCCATCATCACTCTCAATTAAGTGACAAAGGTTCTCAATAGTAGGTATAGCAGTGGTGGAAATTTTTTCAAGTGACAAGTCTTGTTGTAAATGTGCAAAGACCTCATGAATGTTAATAACCTTTTCTTGTGGGAGAGACTTGTTTTAATTGTCAACATGCATAGGATGGAAAGGTGAAGGCATGGAAGTGGTATTATTAGGGCCTAATGCACCATTGTCCATACCAAGAGTAGAAGTTCATGAGATCCCCAGGTCCACAATTAAATTGTTATCATGGCATGCCATGAGTCTAGAACTTCTTTTCACTAAAGTATTATCAACGGGACACCAAACAATCATGCAAGTACCACAAAGGAAGGGTGGATGGAAATGCAAGCTATTCTAAGAATGTAAAATAAAAATAACAGAAGATCTACTAACTGTAAAAAAGGTGCAAATACAAAAAACAAAAGTGTAGGAAAAGGACAAAAATAATGCAAAATTAATGTCTAAAGTATGCAGGGGGACTGATTTGCCCTAGGTGGTGAGTGAGTCCTAGGATGAAATTTTTTGTATTTTTCAGAATTTTAAGAATTATTTAAATGCTTTTGAAAATGCAAAAATAGGCACAAAATGCAGAGTTTCAGTTTTGTTCAATGAAATTGAATGCAAGAATGAAAACTAAATGAGTTTTTCATTAATGCAAAATGAAATATCCTAGAATGAAATAACAAATCAGTGTCCCAAGTGAAATGCAAATGATCACTAGGATTGAAGATAAGAATGCAATCAAAAGTTCAAAAATGTTCAAAATTCGGGTTCACCAAAATGAAACATAGATTTTAGGACCCAAATGCTTCTCTTGCACTTATAGGGTTTTTAACCCAAAAGGAGAGAGATTAGATCTGAAAATGCTTATGTAACACTCAAATTAGGGCATGCACAATGAAATATGATGTCAATGAACTAAATTAAATGCAATTGATTGATTAAGATTATCTAAAATGAATGAAAAAGTGCAGTTTAAGCTATGTTTGAAAACACACTATGATATGCAAGCAACTATGAAAGATGAAATAGAAATAAATATGCAAAACAAAAGATATAGGGTCAAATCTGAGTGCACCTAGAAGTTGTGAGAGATTTTTGGAATGTATGGAATGCTATTGAAATTTTCTAATTTTTCACAGCGGGACTCATTTGTCAAGCGTGGCGAATCAATCCTCCTACTTTTGAAAAAGTGTCTAGAACTGATTTCTGACAGTCGGGAGTTGATTTCTGACAAAATGAAAAAAATTAGATTTCAAGTAGGACTCATTTTCCAAGGGTGGTGAATTATTCCTCCCCAATATTTCTAGAAAATTAGAAGGTAACATTGCTAGTCCAGATCTAGTAATGTCGAAATGTTAGGTTGTCGGGGTCAACTCTACCGAAAATGGGCTGAAAATGCATAAAATGCTTGGAAAGATGATGAGTTGATTTGAAGAGCCTAGTTGACTTGAATTAAACTTTTCAACACCTTTAAACCTATCAAATCTACAAACAAAGCTACAAATCCACATGCACAAAGGGGAAAAATGTTGGGGGATTAGTGAATAGGGCTTTTCCTTGGTCAAACCTCACTTTAGTAATCAAACCTAATAGAAATGAATGACATGCAAAATAAATGATAAAAGAATAACATGCAAGTATAACAAAATTACAACATCCTTGAATATGCAAATCTAAAGTGGTGCCAATGGCTGCTCCAAAGTGCTTGAAAGTGTTTGCATTGATGATGTAAAATGATTTAGTACTTTTGGATGAGCAGATTGCTTGAATGTGTTAGGAGGATGTAAAATGAGGTGAAAAATGCCTATTTATACAAATATTGTGCCTTATTATCTTTTCATACCTTATCATAGACTGATATGAAGTGAATTTGAGTAAAATCCTGATAGAAATTTTGAAATATTTTGAATTTGGGGCCAAGGGGGACTCATTTGCCACCCTTGGTCAATGAGTCCCACTTGGGACCCAAAACCAAGTGTCGGAATAAAGTTATGTTTAGTGTTGTTTGTTAGGATAGGACCCACAAATACACTTAATATAATCATACGAGGGAATATAAAGAGACAAAATAAAGCATGAGAAGGGTGTAAATAGTGAAAATATGCCTAGAAAAGCATGAAATCTTGTTACAAGACTATACAATGCTTCATAATAGGGCTTGATGTGTAAAAAGGTGGTTTTTAGGTGAATTGTATTAAATAGAGTCTAGAAGAATGTAGAAATGTATTAGAACACTTCACAACACCTTCACAAGATGTCATTCTTTGAAGTTTAGTACAAAAATAAGCATGTTCAAGCCAAGATACATCATAAAATTAAAGCAACATAGCTCCAAAACTATGAAACAAGACCTAGAAGACCATGAAAATGGGAAGGGTCCATTTTTCAATGGTACACTATGCAGAATCTAGAATTTAGCAAATGGGTATTTGAAACTCCAAAAACCTAAAAAATGACCTAAACTAGGACTCATATGCTAGAACTAGTGTATCAATCCAATTATGGATTTCTCAAGCCTAAATGTCTAAATCTAGTCTTCAATGTCTACTCTGTGCTTCCCTATTAGTTTCCAGATTTGAAACCCTAATTTGCAATCTGTATAAGTCTTCCAAGTATCTCCAATGCAAGGTAACAACTTTCACAACTTTCTCCAAACTTACTCTTCAATGTGTTTTCAACCTAAACTTGCAAATTAGACAATAGAGAGAGGGGAAAATATTTTTTTGTTAGTGGAAAGGGGTTTTCCTTAGTCAAACCCCATTTTGGTAATCAAACCTTGAGACGAAATGAAATATGAATGGAGAATGATGAATGGACAAAAATAAATGTTGCAACTCACAAAACCCTTGCAATAAAGTGCTACAAACATGTATGAAGTGGCTTCAATGGATGCATATCTTGATTATTTCTTGAATAGGATAGATCTTGAATGAAATGCTAGCTTTGATCATGAAATTATACATCACAATTGCTAGCTCCAAAACAAACATGATGCATGAATACTTTAACATGATGCTTGATGCTTGAATGCCACTCTAAAACACTGGATAATCTACCCTTGAATTCTCTTGAATGCTCTTGTAAACACTTGAATGCTCTTGTGGACTCAAATTTTCTATATGCATGAATACTTGAATTCTTGGGGTGAAAATGAGTGAAAAAAACTTGTATTTATAGTTAATTATGCAAAATTTCCCAAAATTACAACACTACAAGATGACATAAGATATAGGAGGATAAAATCCCACAAAAAATTTGAATTAATTTTAATTTTGGGCCACATGGGACTTGTATGCACAAGGGGGCATATGAGTCCCATTATGCATAATTTATGGGATCAAATTCAAAAATGCTTAGAAAGGTGTAAAATCTGGATAAGGACCCAAAACCCGAGGTGGGATCCATATGCCCAAGGTCGTGTACAAGTCATTTACCACCAAATATGGGACACACAACCTAGAAAAAATTGAATTATGATTGGTTATTTATTTATGTCGGGATCATCCTTGGAAAGATGCATTAATTAAGAATTCTAAATACAAAATAAGGCCAATTAAAGCATAAAGAAGCCCAATTATTCAATAAAGCCATAGAAAAGTGTGAAAGTGCATTAAAACACTTTACAAAACTCCAAATAATGAATCAATAAGCTCATTTAGTTCACAAGGTCCCAAGGCTTAATGTCAATATGTTAGACATATTACAACACTAAATCAAGGCCAAGTTAGGGAGTAGTTTTTCTATCATTACCTCTAGCTGCCACTTTAGTGTGAGGAGGAACTTGCTTCCAATTCAATATAAAGTAGACCCACACACATCAAGAGGGGTCCAAATGTGCTAATGCTAGTAATACAGGATGACTATGATCAAGATAGTTGGGTAAGCCCCCAGGACCAAGATCCTATGACAAACAAACATAGGTGCAAAATAACACACATGCAAGTGATATGAAGAGAAACAAAGAGGCACAAGGATACATTTCCAAAATTAAAGAGAAAAATAAAAAATGAAACAAAAGAGCGGGGAGGGGGGATTGATCAAGCTTTGACAGTTTATCCATTGTGATGTGGATTAGATCTAGGTTGTTTTTCTGAAAGATGCATGCTCACTTTGAGGAAACATAACTCTAGGCTATCCGTTGGGTGAGTAATCCAAGAAGGTGAGACACATCCACTTATGGAAGGTATGCACTAACGCACACATACAAATCTCTAAGGGATATTCATGCCTCAAATCAGTTTCCTATCAAACCATACCAAAGTTATACCTCTCGATAGCTTTGATAAGGCACCATGCAAAAAATAACTTTGAGATTCATGAGGCAATTAAAACTTTGTATGCTTGGGACTCATGAAAAAATAATATGGCTCCACATGTATGCAAAGAACATTATGAAAGGTGACCATATAACTGAAAATGCAAATGCAATAATAAGAAACGTTCAATGGAGTCTTGATTAACTCATTTGGGGTCTTTAACTTAAGGAACATTGTGCCTAATGTCTTGAAGAGATGACCAATCAAAGAATAGAAGATTCATGACTTAGGAGATGTAGTGTTTCACATCAAGCCACTAAGAGGAATATAATATGCTAAGAGAGATATGCTCTTAAGGGACATTATACCCAATGTCAATTAAAGAGAAAAAAATGCATCACACAAAGCAAGAAGACTACACCATGAAATACGAAAAAGAATAATGCCAATGTATAACTCCACTTTAAAGGAAATGCTTAACACCATGTTGTGAGCAATTACTTTAAAGTAGCAAATGAAAAATAAAGAAGACATGACAGAAAACTTGGAAAGCCCTATACCAAGTCATATGTTTCCAAATAAAGCTATGTCATGCAAGAGGGGGGTTGCCCCCAAAAATAAAATTATAAACACACATAAGGAATCTATGGATTATGGGGTCAATATGTTCTTGCTACAATATATTTTAGAGAGCTTGAAATTGTCATAATTCCCAAATACACATAGAACTTGAATAATGACACAAATATAGTGAAAAGAAAACAAAAACCTTTCAATTCAACATGGAAGAGACATGAATGTATTGATGCCTTCTATCATCCCCAGAAGGAAAACACAAGTCAAATGGAAAAGATAAAGGAAAGCTTTTGGGTCAACATGGAAGAGACATGAATGTTTCGACACCTTGTGTCATCCCCAAAAGGTTAAAAAAAGAGAAATGAAAAAGATAAATAAAAAGTGAAAAAGATGTATGAAATATAGAAGAATGTAGATACAAATAGACAAATTCCAAAAAAAGAGAGAAAATAAAACTTAACATCATGGGGGATCACATGACACACATGCAATCACACAAAATAAAATGAAGAATAAATAATGAAAAATACTTGTAAGGTACATGCGATTCAACCTAAAGCAGGTCATCCACATCCCAATCATGTTCATTATATGTAGAAGGTGAAAAACTAGCCAAAGGGACAATAACAAGTGGCGAACTAGGGTCATTACCAAGTTCAATATACTTCCTATGAGAATTTTCATTTAAGCTCATGAAAGAGAAAAATAATGTATTCAATCCATTATGCACCTCCTCATCAATTTTAGTAATTTCCTCATCATCATCTAAATTAATCACAATAGGAGGTCGAATGGTAATGGGCATGTGTAGGATCATCATGGAAAAAGCATGCCCTTAAGTGGCAAAAAATTCAGAAAAATTAGTGTTAGGAAAATTGACGTAAAATTTTGAATAAGTTATCTATATTATTTCAAAAATATGTAAGAATAGAATTTGTAGAAAATTAAATGTAGTTTCCAAACTACTAGGTTTATTTAAAAATAAATAAAATCTATTTGGTGAAAATTTGAAATTTCAATGCAGTAGTACTTAAATTTCAGGGAAAAAAAAGAAGTGTTTGTCTGACCACCCTAACCATAATAAAATGATAATATTTTTTATAAGATTTTATATATAAGTAGAGGACTCATGTCTAGATGTGATGCATATTTTTTTGTAATTTTTTTCCAAGTAAATAATTAATAATGAATTTTTTATTATAACTTTTAAAAATATAAAAACTCGTATGTCTGACCACCTTAACTTGGTAAAAAATTCATGAAATTTATTTTTTATTTTTTTAATCCTATGGTATGTGAAGGATAGAATGTGATGCATGTTTCAGATTCAAAAAATGTGATACCGTTTGAAAGTTATAGATGTTTTTCAATCAGCTTATCGATCAAGACTTTAGTCATAATTCTAATAGAAAATAAATAATAATTATTTATTAAATTAAAATTAAAGCATAATTTATATTGGTGGAAAGCTGAGAATCTCCTCTAAAAACCCTTTTCGTTTCATCAATTTTGGGTAAAAAATAAAGTCGTCAGCCACATACCCTTCAAATACCCATAATATTGCCACTTTTTGGCCCATCATGATCCTGCACATACCCTAATTTCCAAAAAAGGGTTCAACTCTTGTTGTACTGTAGGACCTTTTGTTTCAAGAAAGGGGTAGACTCATCATGCATTGCTTAAGTCAAGTTTGGATCTTGATTTTCATTGCTTATTTCTTCATTTAATTTGCAACCAAGGGCATGACATCTATGTCTACACTCTCTAGCACCTCTATTTCTTTTAGTTATGTTTTCAAGTTAAATTTATGCAAGAGCGGATTGATAAACTATAGGATTATTTTCTTCCTTACAAGGGAGAATGGAAGGAACCATGGAAGATTTTTTAACCAATTTCTCTTTGAATTTGTAAATTTTTTTGATTCTAGGAGGCATGATAGGATTTTTTTCCTTGTCTCATGATCTTTTGTAGGAAGTAGGTGAAGGTTCTATCTTAGGTGGGTCTTAGTCATTTAAAATTTCTCTAGGTTCAATCATCATTTTGTCAAGGATGGTAGACTCGGTGGTTGGTGTAGCATATTTCAAAGGGATAATTCTACTATTTTCTTTTCCTTAAACTTTTTGATAGGATTTGTACAAAAGAAGTCTTCTCATGGTTTGATAGGTTCTATAGGCTCGGTCCAAAAGAAATCTAGGGAAATGTTTCCATGTGAAGACAAAGTGTTAAAGCCACTATGATGGATAGTGAAAATGTCATTGTCAAAGGGCAACTTTAAGCATTTTTGTAAAGCTTAAGGGACTTCATTCATGGAGAGATGCCATGGATAGCCTAGCTTCACATGAAATTGGTCTGACTGCAGGATGATGGAGAATGAGGTATCTAATGTTTTTGGTCCTATTTGTAAAGGAATGGAAATCGATCCCATTGTAGGGAAAGTGAAACCATTATGCATCATAAGCATTTCCTTTTGTGCTTATGATAGTTTGACATAGGATCTTGGACCCTGGGGGATTGACTGCCTCCCTGATCTTTGTTGTCCTATACCATTTGTATCGGTACACTTGGACCCCTCTTGAATGTCTACTTTAGTGTGAGTTTGAAGCATGTTTATCCTCTCACTAAAGTGGGGGCTAAATGTAACAACAAAACTTGTACTCCCTTGAAGATGGTACATTTTCTCTTAATTTGGGAATGATTAATGTTAAAATGAACTTAATGTTGCCTTGATCTAGTGTTGTGATGTGTTTTATGCATTCACATTAGGTTTTAGGCCCTTTTTAAGCTAAATAAACCTAACTTTTTCTTGATTTAATGATGTAAAGTGTATTCATTTACACCTTCACAATAAATTTAGGTCCCTTGGATGTAATAGTACCTTAATATAGTGTTGTAATGTGTTGTACACATTCACATTGGATTTAGGGCCCTTTTAAGCTAAAAATACCTATTTTTACTTTAATTTAATGTTGTAAAGTATATTTATTTACACTTTCATATTGAGTTTCGTACCCTCTTGCATTTATGACATTTATATCATCATTACCAGGTCCCTAATACCCTGTATTGTGCATCTCAAGGCATATTTCAATTAAAATCCTAACATAGACATCAAATAAACTTAATTTCTTAATGCCTTGACACTTTTTCCACCTAAAAAGTCCTTGTGGAACCCATATGCCACCTTGGGTGTATGAGTCCCACCTTGGTGGGACCCATACACTAGGTGTGGTGTATGAGTCTCATTTGGCCACTTTCAAGGTTTTCAGTAGGAAATCTAGGTTTTGACTTCAAATTTAATGAATGTCATCTTATGAGATCTAATAAATGGGATATTAGATGGATTTCCTATATAAATTTGGTCTCAAACCATTATTTCATTAATCATTCATGATATGAAGTCAAGCACTCAAGAGTTAAGTATTCCAAGACTTAACAAGAGAATCAAGAGAGTTTAGAAGATCATTTGTAAGGCATTCAAGGGAAAATTTCTTCATCAATTATTGTAGAAATTCAATATCCATCATCATGTCAAGGTTATCAAGCATAAAGAATGTTGTTGAGCTAGTGTTGTAATGTAGCATTGAAGATCCATCTACAAACGTTGTTTCATATCAAACTTTAAGATCTAGATCTACATTCTTCATGGCCATTTCATGTTAGATTGTATATTTACACGAAATAATTTAAGGTATCATTATTCATGTTTCATATTCCATGCTTCATGTTTCATTTCCATATTTTATTATCTCATCATTTGGTGTAATTACCTAAATGGGGTTTGACCAAGGAAAACCCCCATTTAATAACAAATCAACAATTTTTTCTCTCTCTACATGTGTGATTGTAGATCTTGGTGTCTTGGATCTTGAAGACCCCTTGAATATTAGGTTACAATCTTGGATAAAATTGTTGGAGTTGTCCCCTCATTTTGCAATGTTGTTGTCTACACAAAAAGTCATCTACATGTCTAAAATTAGGGTTTTAGATATGAAAACAAAGTGTGGTAGAAAGAGAAGAGATTGGAAATTAGAATCAGAACTTAACGTCCAAAAAATCACACTGGGACTAATATGCCACCTTGGGTGTATGAGTCCCAGATAAGCCAATTTTTAGGGTTTTTGAAGATTCAAAATTAACACTGTTAAATTCTAGTTTTAGTGCAGAAAACCCATTCTAGGACTAAATCACCCAGACAAGCATATGAGTCCCACTCAACCTTAAAATTAGCATTTCTAGCATTTCCAATCCTCATTCAAGCCTTTACAATTTTCCATGTGCACACTTTTGATTTTATAGTTTTTTGTTGTGATTTATATGCATCTCTAGGTCATTCATTGAAGCTTCATGCATCACTAGGTTTAAAAATTAGATATTTCATTTCATTAGTCTTTCCAAGCCCTAACTTGGTGGTGAACCCCTCTTTAGTTTGTAATCAAACCTTAGGAAATCCCTATTGTTAGGTCTCTTTGCATTTTCTCCATTGGATTGAGATCTCTAGGGTTTCCTTGAATGTAGAGTATAGAAATTTTTTTGTCCTAAGTCCTAAAGCCTAGAGACAACAATTTTCCTTCTTAAATTTATGCTTTTGTATGGTTTATGAGATAGAGAAAACCTACTTCACAATTATTTCACTGATGGGAAACCCTAAAGATCTCAATCTAAAGTATACAAAGGGGAAATAGATCTTGTAATAGGGTTTTCCTAAGGTCTAATTCTAAACTAATTAGGGGTTGACCACCAAGCTAGGGCTTGGAAAGAAAAATGAAATGTAAGTCAAAATTCTCAAACTTGGTATGCTGCAATATTTCCCTAAATTACCTAGAAATGCATGAAAGTTAGGACAAGAAGTTGCAAGTTGAAACTACACACCTATAAATATGAAGATGACTAGAGGGTATGTGTAGGATCATCATGGGTGAAAAAGTGGTGATATGATGGGTATGTGTAGGGTATGTGGCTGACAACTTTTTTAATCCAAAATTGATGAAAGAAAAATGGTTTTTAAAGGATATTCTCAACTTTCCACCAATATAAATTATGCTTTACTTTGAATTTAATAAATAATTATTATTCATTTTCTATTTGAATTATGACCAAAGTCCTGATTGATAGGCTGATTGAAAAACATCTATAGCTCTCAAACAGTATCACAGTTTTTGAATCTGAAACATGCATCACATTTTATACTTCCCATACTATAGGATTATAAAAAAAATGAATTTCATGAATTTTTTAACAAGCTAAGGTGCTCAAACATATGAGTTTTTTATATTTTTAAAAGTTCTAATAAAAAATTTAGAATTAATTATTAACTTGGAAAACAATTAAAATATATATGCATCACATTAGGACATGAGTCCTCTACTTACATATAAAATATTATCAAAAAATATTATCATTTTATTGTGGTTAGGGTGGGTAGACAGACACCTACTTCTCATTGTTTCCCTGAAATTTAAGTACTACTGCATTGGAATTTCAAATTTTGACAAAATAGATTTTTAATTTTTTTAAATAAACCTATTAGTTTAGAAACTACATTATGTTTTCTACAAATTCTTTTTTTACATATTTTTGAAATAATATACATAACTTATTCAAATTTTTACGTCAAGTTACCTAACTTTGATTTTTCTAAATTTTTTACCACTTAAGGGCCTATTTTTTCCATGATGATCCTACACATACCCTAGATGAAAAATTGAAATTTTGAAAACACTATTTTTAAAATCTGGTGGGACTCATACACCAGGTTGAGTGATTTAGTCCCAGATCCAGGTTTGTATGCAGAAACTGGAATCTAGCAAACGAGTATTTGAAATTGCAAAAAACCTGAAAATGACCTAAACTATGACTCATATGCCAGAACTATCATATCAGTCCTATTAGGGTTTTTTGAAGCCTGAAAGTCTAAATATGGTCTTGAACAATGTCTACTTTGTGCTTCCTAATTGATTTCCAGATCTGAAACCTTGATTTCCAAGCTATATAAGTCCTACAAGTATCTCCAAAGTAAGGTAACAACTTTGACAACTTTCTCCAAACTTTCTCTTCAATGTGTCTTCATCCTAAACCTTAAATTCACACACTAGAGAGAGGTAAAAGTGTTTCTTTATTAGTGGAAAGGGGTTTTCCTTGGTCAAAGCCCGTTTTGGTAATCAAACCTTGAGATAAAATGAAATAGGAATGGAGAATGATGAATGAAGAAACTACAATGTTGTAACTCACCAAACCATAGCAATAAAGTGCTACAAACATGTATGAAGTGGCTCTAATGGATGTTGATCTCGACTCTTGCTTGAATATGATAGATCTTGAATGAAATGCTAGCTTGAATCATGAAACCCTACATTGCAATTGTTATATCCAAAACAAACATCATGCATGAAGAATTTGACATGATGTTTTATGCTTGAATGCTACTCTAAAACACTTGATAATCTACCCTTGAATGCTCTTGAATGCTCTTGTAAATGTACTGTCGAAAAAAGGACCCTTTGCTTGAAATGGATTATCTCACGATTAAATGGACTTAATGAGACCCTAATCTAGGGTTGTGAGGCATTTTATGTGTCCACACGAGGTCTTGGACCCTTGCAAATCAAACAAAATGCTTTTAATGACGTCTTGTAAAGGTGTTGTAAAATCTTGTAAAGGACTTTCACACTTTTCTAGACTTAATAGGCCTATTTCTCCCTAATTCAACATTCTAATAACAATATTTCATCAATCTAGAAAGATCGTAACATAAATTTAATGAAAAACTAGTGTTTTAATGTGATCTACACATTCACATTAGTTTTTGTGCTTTTCTAGGCTATGTGGACCCAATTTTAGTGTTGAAAAGTGCATTTAATTACACTTTAACATTGATTTTTTTTTTCCAATCCCTATTCAACATTTAAATCATCACTAACATGTCCTATTTTACCCATATTGTGCATCTTGAGGCTTTAATTGATCAAACACCTGACAAGATAGCAATCTAAACCTTATTTCCTATCTCCTAAGATTTAGAGGTGTCAAAATGGCCCTTGTGGGACCCATTCTCCATGCTTGGTGAATGATTCCCATCCATGAAAGACTCATTCACCATGCTTGGTGAATGAGTCCTATCTGGCCTCCATTTTGACCCTTGAGCAGGAAAATGTGGAATTTAAATTTTATTTTCACTTTATGTCAGCCTATGATGTAGTATAATCGGGTACTAACGCAAAATTGACTATAAATAAGTGTTTTTATCCTCATTTTACATCTAGAAACTCAATTCATATGCATTATTCATTATTCATCCATCAATCTTTCACTCCAAGTCAAGCAAGTTAGCATTCTAAAGTATTCAAGGGAAGATTTTACATGTGTTGCTTCAGAAATCCAAGATCTATCATCATTTGAAAGGTAATCACTTCCATTTTGCATGCTTCATTCCTTTATTTCATCAATTTGGTTTACCTCAACAAGGTTTGACCAAGGCAAACCCCCATTCCCTACACAATCAACAATCTCTCTTATTATCTTGTTTGTATATAGATTTTGGTCCTTTGAAAGCTTGAGAATCATTGAATATTGAATTTCAAAGGAATCCAAGTCTTCTTCCCTTCATTCAAGTAAAATCATCAAGGAAAAGTCACTTTCAAACCCAATTCTAGTAGTTTTAGAAGTGCAGAACTGTAGGAGTGGAAAGTACAGACCTAACTCCACATAATCTTCCTCTAATTTTCCAAAAATTTTTAGGTGTACTAATTCACCAACCTTGGCAAATGAGTCACACTTTTAGGCCTAAAAATTGATTTTCTGAGATTTCAACTCCCAGTAGTTAGAAATATGTTTTCGAAAGATTTTAGCAGATGTAGGACTGATTCACCATGCTTGGCGAATGAGTCCTAGTGGCCATTAACAAAAATTTCAAAGACATTCTAGAACCTTCTAGTGATTTCATTCTTCCTCTAGGTGCACTCTGATTTCATCAATTTCTTTTTATTCTACATATTTCTTTCTATTTATTCATCTTTCATAGTTATTGCAATTCACAATGTGTTTTCAAACAAGCCATAATTCATAGATTTTGCATGCATGTTTGATCAATTCCATAGTTTAGCAGTACTTATATCACTCCATTTTCATCACATCACTTTTCATATGTCCTCTATTTGAATGAACCACAACATTTTTGGATCTAATCTCTCTCCTTTTTGAGTGAAAACCCTTTAAGAGTTAAAGAGTCCATTGGGTCCTAAAATATATGTTTTAGTAAACACTTGAATGCTCTTGTGAACTTAAAATTTTCTATATGCATGAATACTTTAATGCTTGGGGTGAAAATGAGTGAAAGAAACTTGTATTTATACTTAATTATTCAAAAATTCTCAAAATTACAACACTACAAGCTGACATTAGATCTAGGAGGATTAAATCCCACCAAAAGTTTGAATTAATTTTAATTTTGGGCCACATAGTGCACTCATACACCCAAGGTGGCATATGAGTCCCATTATGAATAATTAATGGGATCAAATTCAAAAATTCTTATAAATTTGTAAAATCCATATCAGGACACAAAACCCCACTTAGCTATGTTGCCACAATAGTCATTTACAATTTTTGGGAGATCCTAATTTTTGCTAAAATCACATATTTTTAGAAAATATAATGATTTAAGCCTTGAAATTTTCCATTTAAAGGAGTCCAATTGAAAAGGGTTTGATCAAACCACCTTAAACCGAGCCCCTTTGGATAGAAACCTTCTAGTTTTAAACCATACCTATAACAGAGTCTCCTTTACACCTATCAAAATGTTGATAAAAACTACTTGTGATTTACCTTTTGAGGGATCAAATGAATTCATTTAAATTTTTTTTTTTGTAAGTATGTATTCCTTATCATAAGCTTCCAAAAAAGTATAATTTTAATAAAATTTAATTTGATTATTATATTTATTTTTTATTTCTTGTGAATATAGGTTTTTCACTCAAAATCAAGATATTTGTTCTACACATGTGGAAAAATAATATATTAACAAAAAAAATAATTGAAAAATATGAATGCACTAGATATGGATGTCCTTGATCCAACAAAAAAAGAAAAATTGAATTTCGATACATACAAAAAAAGTTACGCATTATACGGTCGCACTATGTCTGAATTGTAATTGGTTTGACTTCAAAACTTGATTAAAGAAAAAAAAATCAATAAAAAACTATCTAACCAGTTGGAAGCACTAGATATCATAGTTACAAATCTAAATTTGGAATAATTATAATTTTATCCTTCATGTAAAATAAATTATGCGTTATACGGTGAACATCACTTTTTAAAAATGTTGTTTTCTGAAAAGAACTAGTTTTCGAAGGAGATGGAAAAAGAAGTCCAATTTGATTCTAAAAATTTTGAAAAAAATGTATTTACAATTTGCAAAAAAAAATTCACGAAACTCTAGTTTGCATCATCTTCAAATTCCTCATGGTTTAGCCGTTATAGGTGCTCGAAAGTGGAGATTTAGTTAAAAAAATTATTTCAGTGTCCAGTTTGGCCAAAAATTGTAAACCACTATTGTGGGGTCACCATGGGACCCATACGCCCAAGGTTGCATATGACTCCTAGACCACCAAATCTAGGCCACACAAGCTAGAAATACCTAAATTATGATTGGTTTTTGATTTATCTTGGCATCATCCTTGAAAAGATGCATTAATTAAGGCTTGTGGATGAAAAATAATGCCAATAAAATCATAAAGAAGCCCAATTATTCAATAAATCCCTAGAAAAGTATGAAAGTGTGTTACAAAATTTACAACACTCCAAATAAGGCATCAATAATATCATTTAGTTCACAAGGGCCTAAGACTTAATGTGAATATTTTATACATATTACAACACTAAATCAAGGCCAGGTTAGGGAGTACTTTTTCTATCATTACACATCCAAGGTATTATTGTTTCATGTTTCATGTTCATATTACATTATTTCATCATAATGTTTAATTACTTAAATAGGGCTTGACCAAGGAAAATCCCTATTACCTAACAATCAACAAGTTTTTATCCTCTTTGATATATATTTGTAGGCTTTTAGGGTGAATATTAAGTGGAGTACAAGATTGAAGCAAAAGTTGAAAAGTTGAAAAGTTGTAAAGTTCTCATCTACATTGAAAGATCATGAAAAGTTGTCTACAAAATTTGTTATCGATTTTTGGGAGATGGAAGTGCAAACATTGAAAATTAGGACCCAAAAATCAGTTTTCAAAAGCCTTTATAGGGACCCATTCGCCACTTTGGGTGAATGAGTCCTTAGTGACCTCAAAAAACACTATTTCAGCAAAGTACACATTATTTCAACCTCTTAAAACCTCCCATTTCATTCTTATAATAGTCAAGATTGATTTATGATTGTTATTTAGGGATTTTACCCCTCAAAAATTGTGTGAAACCCAAGAAAAACCTAGTGGTTTATTATCTTGTTGATTCATTTTGATAAACCCTATTTTTCTATGTTTCATTTAGTGAACTCAACATCTTGAAAATTATACTTTTTTAATTTTTTGATTATTTCTTCTCATCCTAGGTTAGATCTTGCATTCATTTTCATTCATTTACATTGAATTAGATCTCATTTAGGGTGTCTTATTTTTCATTAAAGTTTACATTTCATCTAGGGTTTTAGAATTGCATTGTTTTGCATTCTTTAAATCTAAAAAATATAGAAAAAATAGTCATCTTGCATATCATTTAGATTACATAAATCTTCATTTGAAAATGAAAACAAAATTTCATATCAAACTAGGTTTTGTAATTCATCATTTCCTTACCTTTCCAGCTTCCATTTCATAGTAGATTTGATGAAATCATAAATTAAAAGTTACTATTACAGACTGGAAACCAAAAATCATTGAGAAAACCTTAAAATTCAAATGAGAAAAGTTGAGAAACCCTAATCTATGACTTATTTACCCAAGGTGACAAATGAGTACCTATAGGGTTACATAGGCAGCTACATTTCACAGTTTACAAGCTTTGTTTCTAGATTCATAATTTCCAAGAAAAGCATACCAAGACCCATTCACCACCTTGGGTGAATGAGTCCTTGGATGCCTACAAAAACCACTTTTTTCTGAGCTTTCTAGTGATTTTTGTACTTCCTCGGCTTTCTGGTAACCTATAGTATCAATTTGGAAAGTTTCAGGAACTTTTTTTTATGCATCTAGGTCAAAATCATCCATTTAGTTTAATTGTTTATTTCAAGATCATTTTAGTAGCAATGAACATCAGATATGAGAACATTTACATTCTTCAATTTCACATTGTTTTATACATAATGTTTCTATTGGTGAAGCTTTGCATGGGTTTGATAAAAGTACCTTTCATGTTTGGATGTACATTGTTTAAATTCTTGAAGCATGGAGTAAGTTGGATAAAATTACTTTTCATTTTTGAATACAAAATGTTAATATCCTACATTCCTAAGAATGTTAAGAAAAACTTCATCCCTCCTACTTGTGAGAATACTTTAGTGAAAGAGGATGCAACCATAGAAAACCATGAAAACCATAATTATTCTTCTCCTGATACCTCTCCTATTAGTGATGACGGTCTCTTGGTGAAATAAGATACAATCATTGATAATCATGAAGGTATTTTTTGTCCATCTCCTCCTACCCCATGGAAAGATATGAGACAAGACGATGAGATCATTGACACATTTCTTAACATCCCTTTACCTAGTGAGAATACTTCAGTGAAAGAAGATATGTTGGTGTTAAGAGATCCAATGATTGAGATTTATAGTATTATTTCTCTCATTCTTAATGTCCTTAACATTTGGAAACATCTATTCAAACAAAATCTAATCATGGAATGCAATGAACCTCTTGTTTTCTCCTATCCTAAAATCTCTCCTACTATGGTATATATTATGGCACAAGAGAATGAGACCTTAGAGAAAAAGGATGAAATCATGGAAAATCACAATGATCAAATTTTTTCTTCTCCTAATATCTCTCCTACTTATGATGAAGATATTTTGGTGTTAGATGATCAAACCAATGATAGTTGTGAGAGTCCTATTTGTCTCTCTTCCATAGAAAAAGCATTATTGAACAAGAGAATTCTATAATTGATAAACAAGAAAACCCAACCATTGATGAGTCCCATACTTGTGATGAATTTATTTTAGAACCAACCTTTGAATTTCATGAAGATCTAGTTCGTAGCTCTCCTAAAAACTCTCTTGCTAGAGAAGAGATCATGGTGGAAAAAAATGAGAACATTAACACATGTATTTCAAACAATCTTGATGAGCCTTCCTTAGATGAAGATGATTAAGAGACAATAGAATCCCCTTCACTAAGAGATCATGAAAATAAGGAAAAGTATTCTGAGGTTATGCACATTAGATATCCCTTGAAGTACTATCTTGAGCCTAAACTTATCATTTATCCACCCTCACAAAAACCAAAAGTTCAAAAAAAACCTATGCTTAGCTTAGAACAACCTAAAAGGAAACTTGATAATGATAATGTTTTGTAAAAACCAATTTTCAATACCATTTCTTATACATATAATACTAGGAACAATCTGCAATGAAGACAAACAACTCAAATGTCCATCCCATTGCCTAACACTATCTTACTCGGTCCTCCTCATTTTCCTTTAGAAAGTGGAAAGGAGTTCAATCTTGTTGTACAACTTAAGAATAATTCTGCTAAGATATATTTATGTGACCTTATTCAAGCCTCACCTATTTATGGTAACATGCTTCAAATTACCTTACAACAAGTTCCTACCCCTCCTAATATGCAATAAAATGATGTGGTAGCCCAAATTCAAGCTATAATTTCGATCAACTTAGACATTACCTTTCATCAAGATAAGTTACACTTGTTAGAAGAGAAAAAAAAAACAAGCTTTCATGATAATAGTTCAGGTTAATTGAATAGTGATAAAGAGAACTCTTGTTGACAGTGGCTCAGGCCTTAACGTGTTTAGCATAAACCTTCCTGATAAGATTGACATAGACAAAAGCCAAATTCAACCTGATTCTTTATCTATTCGTGGGTTTGATAACATAGAAAAACAACCACTTGGATTCATTACATCACCTATTAAATTTGGAAAGGTTACCTTACAAACTTCAATACATGTTATGCCTCATGATCTTTCATACAACCTCCTTTTAGGAATACCATGGATTCATGAGATGCATGTGGTGCATTCAACTCTTCATCATATAATGAAGTATGTCTACAACAAAAATGTGTATACAATCAAGGTTGATCATGTGCCTAAAAGTTGTTTGATTTTTGAGACAGAAGGACGAGATCCTTTGGAAGTATTGAAACAAGAATCATAAGTGAAAGTCACAAAGAAAGAAGAACACAAGAAGAACATTGATGAAGTTATTAAATTGTTAGAAGATGATTTAGGTTCCTTATATTTCACACTGACATTCATGGGAAAATACAATATCGTAAACAAAGAGTTTGAAAAGGGAAAAGAAAAATTAGTAATATCAACACAAAATTCAACTCAAAATTAGAAAGCATCAATCTCAACCACTTTAGAAGAAAAAAATTACTCAAAAAACTTTTATGAAGTTGATTATGAGCAACCACCGAATCCAAAAGAAATGTAAAAACTTTATGGAAGAGGTTATGAACTTTGAGATAACTTGGTTATAGTGTAAAAGGATGTGGTTCTAGAGAACAAGGTACCTGTGTCCCTATAGAACCTAACATGCAAGAAACAACTAATGGGCTCAGTTATTGTCCCTCGAAAGAAACAAAAGCATCAAAAAATCCTTCAATTAATATCAACACTCTTACAAAAAATCCATCCAAGACAAGTTTAACTTTGGTGCATCCTGAACTAATAGATACTAAATGTGGGAATATCTCATTAGATATGTGCTTGTCTACTCATTATATTAAATAACAATAGATGTTTCTCCTTTCTATGTGATAGTTGTAGGATCATAGGATAATCACTATTATATGTTTTACATTCATTGCAAATCATTTCCTTTTCACAAGGAGCATCATATTATCATCATTCATTTCAGCTCATCCTTGTCTTGCACTATGTGGGGGCAAGGGGTTAGGTAGCTTTTTCCTTGTATGTCACTTGTCATTGTCTTTTTTGGCTACTTTACCACCTTCCATGTATATATGAGAGAAATCTTGAGATGTGGACAACATGCCTTAAGTTGGCTTGTAGGTGGCATGTACTTTTCTTTATAGGTTTAGTATTGTATTTTGTGGGGCAACCCCTCCTTCCTTTTTTGTGACATAGCTTTATTTCAAAAACATACGACTTGGCATAGGGTTTTCTAAGGAATTCTCTCATGTCTTAGGAGAAAACATTGGCTAATTTAAAGCAGTTTCTCACAACAATGTTGTTAGAAACTACTATAAAGTGGGGGAATACATCGATAAATTATTTCGACATTTTCATGTTTCATGTTTTGATTTTCTTTTTTCTTGTGACGTATCCTTTTCTTGGTGGTGTCATTGGGTTTTATGTCCTCCAAGAACACGATATTTATAAGCATATGATTTCCCTTAGTGGTATGATGTACACAAGGCATCCCATAAGTAGTGATCTAATATTCTTGACCTATCCTCTCTTGGATACATTAGGAATGATGTTCCCTAAGAAGAAGACCTTACACGAACAAAGGAAAATCCCCTTTAATAAAAACTTATAGACATAGCATTCAAAATCCTAGCATTGTGGTGCCTTATTAAATTTATTAGGAGGATAACTTTGATATGGTATGGGAGGTTGATATGATTCTCTCATTTGCCACCTCATTGGAATAACTAACCTAGTGGATGGCTTGAGGTTCCACTACTCCAGAGTGAGCACATATGTTAGAGAAAAACAACCTAGATAAATTCCACATCATGTTGTACTATCAAATCTTGATCCTTTCTATAGATAAACAACCTAGATGTGTTCCACATCGCATTGAACCATTGAAGCTTGAGCCTTTTTCTTGGACAAACAAACACATTTCACATCATCTTGGAATGGTTGTGCTTGATCTTGTATTTTCCTTTAATTTTATTGGTCTTTAATAGGGTATGACTATGTATCTTTGTTATTGTTGCATACTTAAGTGTCTTGAATGTCTACTTTAGTGTGATTTTTTCATGGGGGAAAAATCCCACTAAAGTGAGGGAAAAAATGTGGGATCGAGAAAGGTAACCCTTTTTCACGTTTAGCATGGGAATGTATAATTAATCATAAAATAGACTTAATTGTGCCTTATTTAGGGTGTTATAAAGTTTTTCCTTACACTTACACACCAATCTAGGGATTTATTAATTAATAGAGCTTAATTGGCCCCTTTAATTCAAATCCTAGCCTTATTCATTGCATTTTTTGAAGGATCTATCTTGACACTCATCAATAATATTACATAACACTTAATTTGGAAAGTTTTGTGTTGTATAAAATTGTGCTAATTAACCACTTTCGGCGAATGGGTCCTCCATACCTAGGAAACCATTTTTTAACATATTTGAGGTGGCTTTGTAGGGATATTTCACCTCCCTGAAACTTGGTCCTAGAAAACTATGTTAGGACTCGTCCACCCAAGGTGGTGAATGGGTCCTCCTTAGTTAGGACACCCCTTTTTGAACTTATATGTGTGGTGGTATTTTAACAATTTTGAATCCTAGATTAGATGTCATCTTCTATTATTTGAATTTCGGGTTGAACTCTTCAATTTAATATAAATACAAGGCTAATTCACATGGTCTCACCTGGCAAGTTCAAGTTATCTTTAGAGAACTTTCATAAGAGAATTATCAAGAATTTCAATGAATTTTAAGGACATTCAAGGGTATATTATTGAATTTTTATTGCAACAATTCTAGATCATATCATTATGACAAATTCATAGTGCATCAAGCATATTGTTGAGCTAGTGTTTTGATGTAACATTCAAGATCTAAGTTAAGCATTGTTTCACATATAATTCAAGATCAAGATCTACATTGTTCATGGCCACTTCATGCTAGATTGATTATTTGTCATTCCATGACATCATCTAGGTGAGCCATTAATTTTTGACACCCATAAGACTCTCTAGCTCTTCTAGGGTTTTGCACCTAAAAGGAGAGAGGTAGGCCAAAAATGCTAGATAGGTTCATTCACATTATGCAATGTAAGATGTTATTATGCCTAAATAAAATGAACTAAATGCAATTAAGTGATCTAACTAATTTGTCATGAATGCAAAACCAAAGAATTATGCTCTGTTGGAAAACATAATGTGATATGCAAATAATGAGTAAAGATATAAATATAGAATAGAAAGAAATGAGAGAGGTCTTATGAGGATTCTAAAATGTTATGGATGTTGTCTAGAATTACAGAAATTCACTAGTGGGACTCATTCACATGGGGTGGTGAATCAGTCCTACTTCAGATGAAAACTATCTGGAATAGGTTTCTGAGTGTCGGGATTTAGAATCTGACAAAACTTAGATTTCCAGCCTTAAGATGGGTCTCATTTGCCATTGGTGGTGAATCGGTCATCTCCCAAATTTTTGAGAAATCAGGAGACAATTTTGAACCACCAGATTTGAGGATGTCTTCTTGTCGGGTTGTCGAAGTCAATTATGCAGGAAACAAATAAAATGCCCTCTTTGAGCTTGAAATATGGTTGATTTGACTTGAAACACCTTGTTGACCACTTTTCAACACCTAAATACTTGTTAAATCTGCACACAGAAGTCTGCAAACACACATGCAAGAGGGGAAAATTCATTGAGGGTTAGCAAATAGGGGTTTACCTTGGTCAAATGCCACTTTGGTAATCAAACCCTTAATGAAATAAAGAAATGAAAGAGAATGATAAAAAAGTAACATGCAAATGCTATCAACTTACCAAACCCTTGTTGAAGAAAATTTGAAGTTAATTCAATGGATGTTTCAAAATACTTGATGAATTATTGATTTGATGTTATAAAATGCTTGAATTCTTGAGTGAATGAAAAGATTGCTTAGATGTGATGTGTGATTTTAGGAGATGTAAAATGAGGTGAAAATCACTTGTTTATACCTCTTGTGCCTTATTAACCCATTGATACCTCATCACAGGCTAACATCAAGTGATTTTGAATAAAACCCCAAAAATAAATTTAAAATATTTTGAATTTGGAGCCAAGGGGAACTCATTCACCACCTACGGTGAATGGGTCCCACCTAGGACCTAAAAATGGGTTTTGGGAATTAAGTCACATTTAATGTTATTTGTTGGGTTTACTTTCAAAAATATACTTAATTAAGGTTTATAAGGGCATAAAGTGGTCAAATAAAGCATAAGAAAGGAGTAAATAGTGAAATTATGCCTAGAAAAGTGTGAAATCCTATTACAATACTTTACAACACTTAAAAATAGGACTTTTTTAGTGATGAAAAGGTGATTTTTAGGTAAATTGTAATTAATAAAGTCTAGAAAAGTGTAGAAATGTTTTATAACACTTCACAAGATGCCATTATTTGAATTTTAGTACATAAATATGCATGTTCAAGTCATATTTCAACATAAAATAAGAGAAAAATATACAAAACATGATGAAACAAGACTTGAAAGGCCATGAAAATGATAAGGTGTCATTTTTCTATGGCATATTTAGCCCCTACTTTAGTGAGAGGATTAACCTTGTTCAAACTCACACTAAAGTAGGCATGAACACTGAGAGGAGGGTTGAAATGCACTTATGCTGGCAAGATGGAATGACAACGATCAAGAGGGATGATCAAGCCCCCAAGATGAACATCCCATGACAAAATAAGCGTAAGAGTAAAGGAACACATAAGTGTTGAAATGATAGAATCCAATGAAGCTTTGATCGTCTATCCAACTAGTTACGAATTAGATCTAGGCTAGTTGTTTGAAAAAAAGAATGCATACTCACTCTAGTGCGACAAAAATCATGGTGTTCCATCGAGTGAGATGGCCCAAAAAGTAAGATACATACGGTAGTTGGTATTCACTCACAAACACAAAGGTGGCTATGGGGAAAGTCATGTCATTGAATCAACTTCCCACTCAACCATTTTAAAGTTATACCTCCTAATAAATTTAACAAGGTGCCACAAAGGAAAAAAAAAATTCATGTTTCATGAGACAAGAAAAGCTGAGTATGCTTAGAAATGATGAAAAAAAAGGACAGTACCATTGGCATGCAAGTTGCATTATGCAAGGTGGTAAAACTGCAAAAATGTAAAAAAAATGCAAAAATGTAAAAATGTAAAATATAAATGATGTTCAAATGAGTCTTATTAAGCTCATGCAAGGTGTACCACTTAGGGAACATTGTGTATAATGTCTCCAAGAGAGTACCAATCAATGAATAAAATATTCACAACTTAGGGGATGCAGTGTGTCGCATCAGGCCACCATAAGGAATGTAATATGCTAAGATAGATCACACTTATGCAGCACATCATACCTAATGCCATCCACAAAGTGAAAAACACATCGTATGAAATCAAAAGGCTACACTAAGAACTGAAAATACAAAATGAAATAATGATAATGTATGCCCCCCACTTTAAAGGAATTTCTACACATTATTCTATGAACAATTACTTTAAAGTAGTGAAGGAAAGAAGATGTAAAAAGAAAACAAGAAATGAGAGCCAACTTGGAAAGCCCTATGCCAAGTCATATGTTTTGAAGTTAGGCTACATCATGTAAACAAAAATTAAACAAAAGAAAGGAAGTTTCCTCCAAAAAAAGAGAACACCAAACACATAAGGGATCTATGGATTTGGGGTTAGTATGTTCGTTGCTGCAATATTTTGTATGGAGCTCAGAACTATCATCATTCCGCAAAGCACATAGAACTAGAAGAATGACACAAAGAGAGTGAAAACAAAAGAAAAATAAAGTCCATTTTGGGTCAACATGGAAGAGGCATTGTTGTCTCAATGGTTTGCATCGTCCCCAAAAGGAAAACATAAGAAAAAGGAAAATGAAAAGGAAAACAAAGAAGAAAAATCTTTTGGGTCAACATGAAAGAGACATTATGTTCTTGATGCCTTGCATCATCCCCAAAAGGAAAACTACAAGAAAAAGGAAAATTAAAAAGGAAAAGGGATTGATTGGGTCAACATGGAAGAGACATAGGGCATCTCAATGCTTTGCATCATCCCCAAAAGGAAAACACAAAACAAAAATGAAAAAGATAAGGACCTTTTGGGTGAACATGTAAGAGACATAGGGCATCTCAATTCTTTGTATCATCCACAAAATGAAAACACAAAACAAAAATAAAGAAGATAATGTACGACCTATAGAAGAAAAGAGATACAAATAGAAGAAGTGTACGATAAGAGAGAAAACATCAAACACATGATATAGGGGAACACGATACACACATAAGAGAAAAATGAAAAGGAGCTAGTAATGCAGATGTAAGTCAACCATTAACTAAGTTATTGGTTTCTAAATCTTGTGGAAAAGGAATAACATAGTTAAGAGACAAGGAAAAATTCATTACAAGGGTAAGGCTAACAACTTCGTACCTTCACACAAAGTGTAAAGGCCAAAATGATCCAAGGTGGTTGATGGAAAAAGAATCATGCAATTGTGAGAATATTAAATTCTACAACTATGGCATGATAAAGGTATTTAGTTTTTATGGGATAATAGGAAAGAAATTGGTATTAGTGAAATGATACTTATCCAGTATGTCTTTCAATGTCTGACATTCTTCAGTTTGATGTTCAAGAATACAATGATATTTACAAAATGGTTTGTTCGATCTTTAGGATGAATGACCAACCTATTCATAGGTGGTAAAAGTATAAGAACTTCATTTCAAAGCAGTTGAAGTCTTCTTTCATAGTCAGGTTGAGGATGTGTAGGGAAATTTAGTTTCTTTAATTTATAAGGTTGTTTTTGTTTACTAGACTCTCCTTTTTCATGAGTGGAGGGAGGAAGAGGACCCTTGGGGATCCTAGTATCTTTGTCATTAGAATTAGGTAATGGTTGCTCACATGGAAGGAGAATTTTTAATTCAGGAGGAGAATCAAAGATCACTATACCATCATCTCTAAATCTCCAATATTCAAAAGGAGGTCTATTAGGATGAGAAGGATCTTGATATCCTAATCCAGTTATGTTTTCTTCTATTGGTTTTTGTTCAAGAAACTGGTGAATGTAATGTTCATGTTTTATGTCACAACCTTGTTTACCTAGGATAGTAAAGCCTTAGCCATATCTTTCTTCAAGGTTTGTGGGAGTGTTTGTGACTTTGTGATCATAAAATGGGTGATGATGTGTTGGTTGAGAGGAACTAGGTCTGGTTGATGGAGGAAATTTAGGTCCTTCATTGAGTTTAGGATGTAAGTATGCAAAGGTATCAAGAGGTTGAACAATAGGAAGATCTTGTGTCCTCATGGATGGATAAAAGCCTGCATTGGCTTCTAGGTTAATCTGTAATGCCCCATCATAATAACCTAAGGAATGTTGCAATTGTGTATAATAGTGAAATAATTATTTTTTAAAGTAATAATATTAAGTTAATTAGTTGCATACATTCATTAAGTTATGTGACGATACACTACTTGAGTTTCCATAGACGACTTTAGTATTTCGCATTGCGTATATTTAATTAATCATAATCTTAAAAATAAACATTGCATAACATTTGAAATTCCATTCAAGATAATATAAATTACAAAACATGTTTCTTACATTACATTTGAAAAGATATTACAATACTCATCCATCTGATGAGGTAGATCAATAATAAATACATTTTACAATATTCACCTCATAACAATTGAGGGATGTTTTAAAATAATGCAATAAAAAAAGTACATTTGTATTCAACTATGAGCTCTCCATCCATGAAGCTCTTGTTGCCATGATCATAAACTGGGGACCCAACGGAGTAAGATGCACGTTCCACCCAACCATGTGGTACCCGTAGGTCCAATCCCCCATGCTAGGAGATAGTAATATGGTTACCTAGATATAATCTACTAACCCTAGACACAAGTACATAACTAACTGATGTTTACATTGCTTCCAGATTTAAGACAATTGAATGTACTACATACACAAGGTTAACTGTTATTTTAGGTGGAGTGTCATCACAATATTGCAAAGGTTACCCTGGTGTTTCTTCTTAGGTTCTGGCCCCCAACCTTGGGTTACCCTGGTAACCTCTTACGAAACCCAACCCCATTTGCAAATGATTGTAGAATCAAATGTTTTGAAGAAACAAGACATTGATTTGCCATTCCAGACCTTCTCATCTTATACTCAAGACTGAACTAGCTCAAGAGTCCATAAGTGACACATAATCATCTTATTAAGGATTTTAATCTAACTACTATGTTATCTAGTTATCACTAACTTACTAACTCTTTATAAGTTACCTTGACACCACTTTGTGTGTCGACCTTCACACAGAGCCACTCCCCTAAACATAACAAAGGTATTCTAAGTTTTCTAGACTAAGGTAGACAAAGTGCACAAATTTCAATCACATAATAACAAATGACACAAAAGGGTCATTAAATATTTTATCCATAAACCAGGTATCAATACCGCATACTCTAACACTTGCACAACCCTAGTCAACCCAAGAAATGCATTTAAACAATAACATCACCCTTTCTAAATAGATCACTTTGGAATACTTATACATCTAAAACTTTCACCAATTTTCCCAATTAGAAAACATGGCTAAAGAAAATCAAGAAAACATGTCTATTTTTCGGATTTACTAAATCTAGACATCCAAAAGAATTAACATAAAAATTATAGCAATTAAATTGTAATTCTTTTGTCAAACAACTAAATAAATTGCATAAAATAAATTCTAACTTTAACTTCCTCAATTTCACATAGAAATGAAAACTAAATAAATATTTAATCAATTATTGTTTAAAACTAATTGATTTTTTTGTGCTTTCAAATACCTTAAATAATTCTGTATTTAAATAAAAAAGTATTTCTTTTATAAATAAATATTAAATATATATTTTAATTAAGAATATATATATATATATATATATATAAAATATTAAATACATATTAATTTTGAAATTCGTATTAAATACAAATCACATATAGTTCTATTTTTTTGATAAAATTGAAATAGAATATCATCCATTCGAATTTTCTGTTTGAAGTAAAGATTTGAATTTTTTTTTAAGAAACAAAGTTACACGGGCCGCAACAGTCCCATAGTGGAGGGCACGCTGCCTGTGGGACAGGTTCTCCTCCACGGGTCTATGGAGGGCACTGCCTTCTAGCAACTGCTCCCCACAGAGCCGTGGTGGGTGCTGCCTCACAGCGGCCACACCCCCACAATGGGAGCGGCAGGGTTGGGGTTGAACCCTAGCCCTTCCCAAAATATTTAATCTGAATAAAAAAATTTGGATTCGTATTCTTCAATAACCCCCATTTGAATACATGTGGAAATTTAATCATTTCTAAAAAATAAAAAATAAACAAATTTTCAAACCCTTGTATCGCCCATATGGCAATTTTAAATAATAAATCACTGTGTAAATTAAAATTCATTTGTAATATAAACTTATGTACAGGCTGCATACATATACAACACTGTAAATAAATAGTAAACATCCTTACAAAACAAAACTAATTGCTCAAAAAGATCTTTTGTAAATAAAATATTCTTCATACAGATTTAACCAAATAATAAAGAGATTCTCAATTTGGGATTTCAATTTAACAATAATAAACATTTCACTTAGATTTAATTTCCCCGTTTCTTTTCTACAATTTTCACAGAGGTTTCATTTAAAATTTGTTTTGAAATCCTTCTTTTGTTTAACCACATTCTGAGGTTGTTCTACAAACTTAATAAAACTTTACTTTCTTGGAAATTCTTGCAGACAATATCAATTATCAAAAGCAATATTTTCTATATACAATTGCCAAGAAGATGGGTTTTCAACAACCAGTTTCTTTTCAAAAACAAACAAACTAAAAATTACAGGGGAAATACCTGTTTCCTATGTTTTGAAGATCCAATGGTTGGAGAGAATCTTCTTCCTGTAGAATGCAATCCTCCAAATCTTCTTCAATGCACCATATCCAAAGAAAGCTATAACTAACCACAAAGATCCTCCAAGCAAAGGGATCTTCCACAAATATACAACCAAACATAGGAAGTAAACACTTCGTTTAAAATTGATTTTTACACAACAATTTTTTTTTTTCATTTCCCGTGAAGAAAACTGATAACCCCACTGTATTTCCCGGATCCCAGATATCCGTGAACAACCTCAACCAAAAATCATAAATGCAACTGGCACACTTGTTGAGAAAAACAAAATATCCTCCACCACTTCTTGGCAATCTTGCCTTTCAAAATTGCATGCCTTTTATTTTATTTAATTTATTTATAATTTACAATTTTCAAATGCAAAAATTTATTTAATAATTAAAATACCATTTCCACAAAAATATTTAATTTAATAAAATCTATTCACACACAATTTAAAACAATTTAGTTAAATCAATTAATTTATTTAATTAAGTAAATTTAATCTTTTAGGATCAACTTATTTAACCAAACAAACTAATTAATTAATTAAATAACATGTAAAAACTAATTTATTTAACATTTAAAAAAATTAATTTAAATAACAGTAATTAAAGAATATTAGACTATCATTAAAATTGACATTTTTCCTTTCAAACAATTAAATTCAAATAGAACAATACAAGACAAACTATGACTCTGAACTAAACAGACAATGTACTATGACCAGGTTATAGACTAGACTAGGATAAACCATGCTACTACCTCCCAATCAACATTTTCGTTGAGTCTTGACAAGCTCAGACGTGAGTAGAGAGGTGGATTCGGTGTCATGTACTTGCAATCCTACAACCAAGCAATAACATGCATATATATATAATCCATTGTACAGGCAAACCGTGCGAAGAAAATCATAGATATCACAAGGCACTAGCAAGCGAGTGATGCAATTCCGTTCTCCACACCAATACATGTCACATCAGACTGACGAACTAAATAACAGTTAGTCCATCATAAACATACATATAGTAATGATCATCTAAAGGAAAACATCTACACTATCTCAAAGCATATGAGAAATCAAATATCACAATACCATGTATCATCATGTCACAAAATAAATCCACTGTCGCTCACAATCAGCGATCCAAATATCCAAAACAAGGTACCAAAATCTAATAGTATGAAAACATGTAACAATAAACATAAGCATAAATGGAGGGGTACTACATCCTCCCCCCCTAGGATTAGGCTTGCTTCTGAAAGCCTGCAAACAGATAGGGATAAAGCTCCCTCATGCGTATCGCATCCTCCCAAGTAGCAGAAGCCTCATGGCTAGGATCCCATTGGACCCTCACCTGATCAACGTCTCGACCCCTGAGACCAAGTGTCCAGCACTGTAGAATGGCCACGGGCTGCAAAGCCAACTGCGTGTCCTCTACCTATAACGCATTCCAATCAAGTACATGAGAAATGTCGGGATGATATGGTCTAAGTACAGATACATGAAAGACATCATGAATACATGACAAACTGGGTGGTAAGGCGAGTTGATATGCCAGAGGACCAATTCTCTCTAAGATCTCAAATGGCCCAACGAAACGAGGTGCAAGCTTAGAGCCTTTTCCATAACAGATTGGACTCTTTCACGGTCGCACTCGAAGAAACACTATCACCTACTACAAACTGTCGGTCTATTCTATGCACATTGGCATACTTCTTTTGCCTATCTTGAGCTACTATCAAATGTTCTCTAATACGATGAACCTGTTGCTCCATATCTTGAAGCATCTCAGGTCCAAGTAATACTCTATCCTCAAGTTGATCCCAACTCAATGGAGTTCGACAAAGATGACCGTATTATGCCTGAAATGGTGGCATACCTATGGAACTCTGATATCCATTATTGTAAGCAAATTCTACTAAATATAGATAATCCTCCCAATGTGATTGTTGGTCCATTATGTACATCCTAAGCATATCCTCTAATATTTGGTTAACTCTCTCTGTTTTTCCATCAGTTTAAGGATGATACGCTGAACTAAAGTTCAACTGTGTATCTAGAGCATGTTGTAATGAAGTCCATAGGGATGAAGTAAATACGAGATCTCTATCAGAAATAATCCTATGAGGAATCCCATGCAATCTAACGATGTCCTCCATGAATATCCTAGCTACGGATGAAGCATTCTAAGATGTTCGTATTGGTGAAAAATGAGCTACTTTAGTCAATTGGTCAATAGTTACCATAATGGCATCATGTCGACATGATGACGTAGGTAACCCTACAATAAAGTCAATGGATATAATATCCCATTTCCATTCAAGAATGAGATGTGGCTGCAATAATCCAACAGGATGTTGATGCTCAGCTTTGACTCAGTGGCATTTAAGACATCTCAATACATAGTCAGCAATATCACATTTCATACTAGGCCAAAAATACAATTGCCAAAGATCGGCATGCATTTTCTTAACACCTGGATGAGCTGAGTATGGAGCTCGATGAGCTTCTGTCATAATTAATGTATGAAGACCCTCAAAATGTGGTACATAAATATGACCTAAATGTCGTAATACACCATCTGGTTCAAGGACATATCCTGTAAATCGACCTTCTAAAGGTCTACCAGATTCAATCTCTGACCTCACTTCCTGATACAATCTATCAGTAGGAAGTGCTGCTAATATTTGACCTCTCAAACCTACTTCAAGAGTAGTAGCAGAGATCTCATGTCAATGACAACTAAGAGCGTCACTCACTACATTCTCTTTTCCTTGAACATATTTTACTTCAAAATTGTACTCACACAAGAACTCTATCCACCGTCTCTATCTAGCATTCAAGTTAGGTTGCGTAAAAATTTATTATACACTACGGTGATCAGTATGAAGTTTGAAACGATGACCTAATCAGAAATGCCTCCACCGAACTAATGCATGCACAACTGCAGCTAGTTCTAAATCATGAGTGGGATAGTTTAATTCATGATCCTTGAGTTTGTGAGACTCATAAGCAATCACACGCCCATCTTGCATCAGAACTGCTCCCAAGCCCTCTAAGGATGCATCTGTGCATACTATAAAATCCTTAGTAGGATCAAGAACAATCAATATAGGTGCATTAGCCAACTTTTCTTTAAGTGTCTAAAAAGCCAACTGACACTGCTCTGTCCAAAGAAACTTCTTCCCTTTTATCTGAAGAGAAGTAATAGGATGACCGATTCTAGAGAATCCCTCAACAAACCACCTATAATAACCAGCTAGACCCATAAAACTACGTACTTCACCTACATTAGTAGGCACGGGCCAATCTACAATAGCTTGAATCTTTAAAGGATCCACAACAATACCTTTACTAGATATCACATGTCCAAGATATTTTATCTCGGTTTGAAAGAAGTCACACTTCTTCAAGTTTGCATATAATTGATTTTCCCTTAAACATTGCAATACCTGTCTCAAGTGTTCTTCATGTTCCTTCATATTTCTCGAATAGATCAAAATATCATCAAGAAATACAAGGACAAAGCGATCAATGTATGTATGAAAAACACCATTCATTAAACTCATGAATACTGATGGTGCATTCATTAACCCAAATGGTACTACCATGAATTCATAGTGCCCATAACGAGTACAAAATGCAGTTTTATGAATATCTGCTTCAGCAATTCGCAATTGATGATAACCAAATTTCAAATTGATTTTACAAAACACATTAGCTCCCTTTATCTGATTGAAAAGATGATCAATTCTAGGCAAAGGATAATGATTCTTAATCGTAACCTTGTTCAATTGACGGTAGTCAATGCACAATCTAAGTGATCCATCCTTCTTCTTTATGAAGATGACAGGTGCTCCCCAAGGGAAAACACTAGGATGAATAAAACCCTTTTCTAATAGTTCCTCTAACTCCTGAGTCGTTATTCTATATGGAGGTCTAGAAATAGGCTCAGCTCCTAGAACTAGGTCAACTCTAAAGTCAATATCCCTCTTCGGTGGTATTCCAGGTATATCATCAGGAAACACATCTTTGAATTCCCTAAGAATAGGATGATCATCAAGAGATACCTCTCGACTCTCACCTTCTTCTAAATCCGTAACTGTTGTTGCAAACAGTTGACATCCCTAACGAAGACATCTCTTTAATTGCATAGCAGATACCATCCGCAAAGAGATAGGTGTTTGAACACCTATGATTTCAACTTTCACACCTAAATCATTAATGCAACTAACTGTCTTAATTCGATAGTCAATCACAACATGATAAGATGCTAACCAATCCATACCTAGTACTATGTCATACCATCCTAAAGGTGTAAAATATAGATCTACTAAGGTAGTTAACGTACCAATTTTAAGTTCACAATTATGTACTAAGTTTTCTACTACTACTTTCACCCCAGAGGTGAATTCAACCTGCCACTTACCACCTTGTTTTACCACCACAAGACCACAATGGTCAACGATGGTCGGTGAAATAAAGGAGTCAGTAGCTCTAGAATCAAAAAGAATGGAAACACTAATACCATGTAACTTACTTGAAGTCTCAACCACTATGTTCTGGTGATCGGCTTGGCGTTCATTAACCACAACATATATTGTATGTGATCATCCTGCATCACCCACTGTAGGCTCTAAAACTGTAGGTCGAGGCCCAAAACTAGTAGAACCTCTCATTGGACACCACCTAGCTATGTGTCCTTGCTTTCCACACAAGTAACAACCTGTGCCTCTTCTGAATCCTCTGCCACCCGAAGGTGCATTGGATTGCTGGAAACTACCTCTACTGATAGTAGACTGAGCACTCTACACAGTCTGATCCTACCTATTGCGCTTGTTGCGCCACCAATTGTGACCCTTTCCTATTTGTGGACTATTACCTTATTATGGTTGTGGATTATTATTCTTTTGAGGTGTTTGTTGTTGTTGTTGCTACCCACCCTTAGAGGGTGTCCGTTGGTTCCTAGAGGAACCTCCTGTCTGTGCCTGTCCACCCCGTGGACTAAAACCTGCTAGAGGAGCACTGCCAATCTGTACTCCTATGTGACCACCTAACGCCATAACAAGGTTCTCCTCCACTATGTGAGCCTTCTCCACCACAACTTCCATAGTCTTTGGCTCAAAGACTCTAACACCACCACTAATGCAGGTGTTTAAACCCCTGATGAAGTGTTGTACTAGCATAGGCTCATCATTCCCAATACCAGCATACTGCTTGAGTTCATAGAATCTACGTTCATATTGCTCAACAAAAAGAGCCAACTGATGTAGGTCATGGAACTTGTCAGCCCATTGCTGCCTCCAGTGTTTCGATAGGAACCATGCTCTAAACCTCTCCAGGAACATCTCTCAAGACACTGAACCAATATCTAAGTGGAGCTTCTGCTCCTCCAGGTGCCACCACGTAGAGGCGAATCCTCTTAGATGCATAATAGCGCATCTCGCACGAGTATTGCTACCATAAGGGTGCATGGCGAAGCATCTACCCAAATCTAGTAGCTAGGTCTCAACCTCTAATCCACCTCCTATACCATCAAAGGTAGGAGGGTGTGCCCTTAGTAAATCTCTCATGTGTCCTGCAGTAATAGCATCCTGATGCACTATATCATCTACTCTCCTAGGAGATCTATCTCTCTCTCTCTCACAACCTCCTGCTCAACTTCTTGTCTAGGTCAAAGAAGAGCTAGGACCTCCTCTAATAAAGGATGTATCTGTGAACCCTCTACTCCTAACTATTCAAGATTTTGTCCCTCGTTCCTCTGATCCAACTACTCTGCCTGATCACTATGATAAAGGCTCAAAGGGGGAGTAACCTGAGGGATTGGCCCTCAGCCTCCACCTCAACCTCTACCATGACCACTTCCACCTTGCCTAGGCATGTTCCTACACATAACAATAATGAGTCTTAGATACTATTCAACTAGGGCTAACAAATAGCGACACTACGTACTAGGTCAACCTAATGGGATCATGATTACCCAGAGCATCCAGTGTTTGTAACCTTTGCTCTGATACCAATCTATAATGCCCTGTCATAATAACCTAAGGAATGTTGCAATTGTGTATAATAGTGAAATAATTTTTTTTATAAAAGTAATAATATTAAGTTAATTAGTTGCATACATTCATTAAGTTACGTGACAATACACTACTTGAGTTTCCATAGACGACTTTAGTATTTCGCATTGTGTATATTTAATTAATCATAATCTTAAAAATAATCATTGCATAACATTTGAAATTCCATTCAAGATAATATAAATTACAAAACATGATTCTTACATTACATTTGAAAAGATATTACAATACTCATCCATCTGATGAGGTAGATCAATAATAAATATATTTTACAATATTCACCTCATAACAATTGAGGGATGTTTTACAATACAAGTTTTACAATAATGCAATAAAGAAAGTACATCTGTATAGAAATACAAGCTCTCCATCCATGAAGCTCTCGTTGCCATGATCATAAACTAGGGACCCAATGGAGTAAGGTGCACATTCCACCCAACCATGTGGTACCCTTAGGTCCACCCCCCATGCTAGGAGATAGTAATATGGTTACCTAGACATAATCTACTAACCCTAGACACAAGTACATAACTAACTGATGGTTACATTACTTCTAGATTTAAGACAATTGAATGTACTACATACACAAGGTTAACTGTTATTTTAGGTGGAGTTTAATCACAATATTGCAAAGCTTACCCTAGTTTTTCTTCCTAAGTTTCGGCCCCCAACCTTGGGTTACCCTGGTAACCTCTTACGAAACACGGCCCCATTTACAAATGATTGCGGAATCGAATGTCTTTGGAAGAAACAAGACATCAATTTTCCATTCCAGGCCTTCTCATCTTATACTCAAGACTAAACTATCTCAAGAGTCCATAAGTGAGGCATAATCATCTTATTAAGGATTTTAATTTAACTACTATGTTATTTAGTTATCACAGACTTACTAACTCTTTGTAAGTTACCCTGACACCACTTTGTATGTCATCCCTCACACAGAGCCACTCCTCTAAACATAACAAAGGTATTCTAAGTTTTCTAGACTAAGGTAGAAAAAGTGCATATATTTCAATCACATCATAACAAATGACACAAGATGGTCATTAAATCTTTTATCCATAAACCAGGTGTTAATACCCCATACTCTAACACTTGCACAACCCTAGCCAACCCAAGAAATGCATTTAAACAATAACATCACCCTTTCTAAATAGATCACTCTAGAAGACTTATACATCTAAAACTTTCCCCAATTTTCCCAATTAGAAAACACAGCTAAAGCAAATCAAGAAAACATATGTCTATTATTCGGATTTACTAAATCCAGACATCCAAAAGAATTAAAATAAAAATTATAGCAATTAAATTGTAATTCTTTTGTCAAACAACTAAAGAAATTGCATAAAATAAATTCTAACTTTAGCTTCCTCAATTTCGCATAGAAATGAAAACTAAATCATTTTTTAATCAATTATTGTTTCAAACTAATTGATTTTTTTATGCTTTGAAATACCTTAAATAATTTTGTATTTAAATACAAAATATTTGTTTTATAAATAAATATTAAATATATATTTTAATTAAATGTATATATATACATATATATAAAATATTTAATACATATTAATTTTGAAATTCGTATTAAATACAAATCACATATGGTTCTATTTTTTGGATAAAATCGAAATAGAATATCATCCATTCAAATTTTTTGTTTGAAGTAAAGATATGAATTTTTTTTTAAGAAACGAAGTTACACGGGCCGCAACAGTCCCACAGTGGAGGGCACGCTGCCTATGGGACAACGTCTCCTCCACGGGTCTGTGGAGCGTGCTTCCTTCTAGCAGCCGCTCCCCACAGAGCCATGGTGGGCGTTGCCTCACAACAGTCGCGCACCCACAATGGGAGTGGCAGGGTTGGGGTTGAACCCTAGCCCTTCCCAAAATATTTAATCCAAATAAAAAACTTCGGATTCTTATTTTTCAATAACCCCCATTTAAATACATGTAGAAATTTAATCATTTCTAAAGAAAAATAAATAAACAAATTTTCGAACCCTTGTATCGCCCGTAGGGTGATTTTAAATAATAAATCGCTGTGTAAATTAAAATTCATTTGTAATATAAACTTATGTACAGGCTGCATACATATACAACACTGTAAATAAATAATAAACATCCTTACAAAACAAAACTAATTGCTCAAAAAGAGCTTTTGTAAATAAAATATTCTTCATACAGATTTAACCGAATAACAAAGAGATTCTCAATTTAGGATTTCAATTTAACAATAATAAACATTTCACATAGATGTAATTTCCCCATTTCTTTTCTATAATTTTCACAGAGGTTTCATTTAAAATTTGTTTTGAAATTCTTCTTTTGTTTAACCACATTCTAAGGTTGTTCTACAAACTTAATAAAACTTTACTTTCTTGGAAATTCTTGCATAAAATATCAATTATCAAAAGAAATATTTTCTACAGACAATTGCCAAGAAGATGGGTTTTAAACAACTAGTTTCTTTTCAAAAACAAACAAACTAAAAATTGCAAGGGAAATACCTATTTCTTGTGTTTTGAAGATCCAGTGGTTGGAGAGAATCTTCTTCCTGTAGAATGCAATCCTCCAAATCTTCTTCAATGCACCAAATCAAAAGAAAGCTATAACTAACCACAAAGATCCTCCAAGCAAAGGGATCTTCCACAAATATACAACCAAATAGAGGAAGTAACAACTTCTTTTTAAATTGATTTTTTACACAACAAATTATTTTTTTCATTTCCCGTGAAGAAAACTAATAAACCCACTATATTTCCCAGATTCTAGATATCCATGAACAACGTCAACCAAAAATCACAAATGCAATTGGCACACTTGTTGAGAAAAACAAAATATCCTCAACCACTTCTCAGCAATCTTGCCTTTCAAAATTGCATTCCATTTATTTTATTTTATTTATTTAAAATTTACAATTTTCAAATGCAAAAAATTATTTAATAATTAAAATACCATTTCCACAAAAATAGTTAATTTAATAAAATCTATTCACACACAATTTAAAACAATTTAATTAAATCAATTAATTTATTTAATTAAATAAATTTATCTTTTAGGATCAACTTATTTAACCAAACAAACTAATTAATTAATTAAATAACATGTAAAAACTAATTTCTTTAACATTTAAAAAAATTAATTTAAATAACAGTAATTAAAGAATATTAGACTATCATTAAAATTGACATTTTTCCTTTCAGACAATTAAATCCAAACAGAACAATACAAGACAAACTATGACTCTGAACTACACAGACGATGTAATATGACCGGGTTATAGACTAGACTAGGATAAACCATGCTACTACCTCCCAATCAACATTTTCGTTGAGTCTTGACACGCTCAGACCTGAGTAGCTAGGTGGAGTCGATGTCATGTACCTGCAATCCTACAACCAAGCAATAACATGCATATATATATATAATCCATTGTACAGGCATACCGTACGGAGAAAATCATGGACATCATAGGGCACTTGCAAGGGAGTGATGCAATTCCGTTCTCCACACCAGTACACATCACATTAGACTGACAAATTAAATAATAGTTATTCCATCATAAACATACATATAGCAATAATCATCTGAAGGAAAACATCTACGCTCTCTCAAAGCATATCTGAAATCAAATATCACAATACCATGTATCATCATGTCACAAAATAAATCCACTTTCACTCAAAATCAGCGATCCAAATATCCAAAACAAGGTACCAAAATCTAACAGTATGAAAACATGTAACAAAAAACATAAGCATAAATGGAGGGGTACTACAGTTTGTGACTTTGTGATCATAAAATGGGTGATGATGTGTTGGTTGAGAGGAACTAGGTCTGGTTGATTTGAGGAACTTTAGGTCCTTCATTGAGTTTAGGATGTAAGTATGCAAAGTGATCAGGAGGCGCTAAAATAGGAAGATCTTGTGTCCTCATGAATGGACAAAAGCCTACATTGGCTTCTAGGATGTCAAGGCATTCATTGTAGAAATTTCTTATGCTATCATTATCTTCTCTAATGATGTCTACATCATGAGGAGTACAATCATGAGGAGTTGAAGGAGAATGAGGTAGCTCAAGGTCATTAGGGTCATAGCCAAAGGGACAATTGGACATGTCTACCAAGAATTTAATGAATTCCAAAACTTATTAAAAGAGAATAGCATAATGCAAGTAATCTAAGATGTAGGAAATAACTAAAAACAAATATTCTAGAAATTAAAACAAAAAGAAACTATAGAAATCTATAATGTAGGAAATACACAAAAATGTATGAAAATGCTATGCAAAATGTGTAGGTGGATTGATTCACCCAGGATGGCGAATGAGTCCCAGTATGAGATTTTTTTTGTGTTTTTCAGATTATAATGAAGGATGCAGATGTAGATTTTTAGTTTTTTCAATGATATGCAATGCAAAAACAAAATCTAAATGAATATTTCAGTAATGCAATTTGAGAAATCCTAGAATGCAAAAACAAAATAATACCCTAATTGAATGTTGATGCAAATGAAGTTTAAGATGCAAGATGCAATTGAAATCAGAAATGTGAAGTGTTCAAAATGCAAGTTCACCAAAATGAACCGTCGATTTTTGGCACCCACAAGACTCTCTAGCTCTTTTAGGGTTTTGCACCTAAAAGGAGAGAGGTAGGCCAAAAATGCTAGCTAGGTTCATTCAAAATATGCAATGTACGATGTTATTATGCCTAAATGAAATGAACTAAATGCAATTAAGTGATCTAAATGAGTAATTATGAATGAAAAACCTAAGATTTATGCTATGTTGGAAAACACAATGTGATATAAAAATAATGAGTTGAATCAGTGTGCACCTAGAGGTCTGATGAGGATTCTAGAATGTTTTGGATGCTTTCTAGAATTACAAAAATTCACCAGTGGGACTCATTCACCCATGGTGGCTAATCAGTCCCGCTTCTGATGAAAACTATCAGGAACAAGTTTCTGAGTGTCGAGATCCAAAATCTGACAAAACTTAGATTTCTAGCCTTAAGGTGGAACTCATTCACAATTGGTGATGAATCAATCCTCTCCCAAAATTTTGAGAAATCAGGAGACAACTCTACAATACCAGATCTAAGGATGTTTGCTTGTTAGGTTGGCGAGGTCAATTTTGGAAGAAACAGACATAATACCTTCTCCAAACTTAAAATATGGTTGATTTGACTTGAAACACCCTGTTTACTTTTTGACCACTTTTCAAAACCTAAATACTTGTTAAATTTTGACACAAGAGTCAGCAAACACACATGCAAGAGGGAAAAAATGGTTGAGGGTTAGCAAATAGGGGTTTACCTTGGTCAAACCCCACTTTGGTAATCAAACCCTTAATGAAATAATGAAATGAAAGAGAATGATAAACAAATAACATGAAAATTCTATCAACTTACCAAACCCTTGTTGGAGAAAATATGAAGTTATGTCAATGAATTCTTCAAAATGCTTGACGAATGCTTGATTTGATGTTGTAAAATTCTTGAATGCTTGAGTGAATGAAAATATTGCTTGGATGTGATGTGTGATTGTAGGAGATGTAAAATGAGGTAAAAATCACTTATTTATACCATCTTGTGTCTTAGTAACCCATTGATACCTCATCACAGGGAAACATCAAGTGATTTTGAATAAAAACCCAAAAGGAAATTTAAAATATTTTGAATTTTGACCCAAGGGGGACTCAATCACCACCTATGGCGAATGGGTCCCACCTAGGATCTAAAAATGGGTGTTGGGAATTAAGTCATATTTAATGTTATTTGTCAAGTTTACATTAAAAAATACACTTAATTAAGACTTATAAGGGTATAAAGGGGTCAAATAAAGCATAATAAAGGTGTAAATAGTCAAATTATGCCAAGAAAAGTGTGAAATCATGTTACAAGACTTTACAACACTTAAAAATGGGACTTGTTTAGTAATGAAAAGGTGATTTTTAGGTGAATTGTAATAATAGAGTCTAAAAAAGTGTAGAAATGTTTTACAACACTTTACAACACCTTCACAAGATGTTATTATTTGAATTTTAGTACATAAATATGCATGTTCAAGCCACATTTCAATATAAAATCAAAGCAAAATAGACCAAACATCGTGAAACAAGACCTAAAGGGCCATGAAAATTACAAGGGACCATTTTTCTATGACACACTAGGGTATTATTATTTCATGTTTCATGTTCATATTTCACTATTTCATCATAAGGTTTAATTACCTAAATGTGGCTTAACAAAGGAAAACCCATATTCCCTAACAATCATCAAGTTTTTCTCCTCTTTGATGTGTTTGTAGGTTTTTAGGCTAAAGATTAAGTGGTGTATAATATTGAAGAAAAACTTGTGAAAGTTGAAAAGTTACAAAGTTGTCGTCTAGATTGCAAGATCATGGAATGATCTAATTAGGATCTAGACTAATTGCATAATTGAATGCTTACTGTTTACAATCTTTAAAATCCAAATTACATAAATGAAATTAACACATTAACATGGTTAATTATGCAGAAATAGTAAAGTGAAGAAAACAGAATGTGAGAGAGGAGAGAGAAGATGCAAACAATCTGATAACGGAGTTCACCACAATCGTGACTATGTCTCTAGGTCCGCTCCAATGGAGTGACCAATCCGATTAATCTCCAAACTGATTACAAGGCATCAATAGAATACAATGTCAAGTCTTCAAGAGTTTCAAAGTCTTCCTCTTTCAAGTGCAGTAGAGTAACACTCCTTCAATGCACAAATTCAGACACTCAGACTCTCCATACAAAATTCTCTCCACAATTCAGAATTCTCTCATAAAAATCACCACTTGCTTATCCCAAGTCCTAAATTCCCCCCTTTTTATACATAATTTTCCCATATGGGGTTAAACCACCATATTTAATAAAATAACCCCCTTACAACAAATTTCCCTTATTTTTACAAATCAAACAATAATCTCAACCACTATCCCCTTAAAAATATATATATATTTCATTTGGGTTCCATATTGTTTATTTATTTTTGTATTTTCTCATAGGAAATCCATTTAGAGGTTGATTAGTTTTAATATTAGTTTTAACAACTATAATAAAACCAAACTGTGTCCCCTATATTCTTGGCCTTCATAATTTCAGGCTATCAAAATCATAAGGGATTAAATTTGTTTTAAGTTTGGAGGTTAACGTTAATTTTAGTTTTGAAATATATTTTATGATATTTCATGCCCTTAAAAATCTCCCTTAAAATCTTTTAAAATCCTTAAAAATCTTTTAAAATATCCTTCAATATCTCTAAGACCCCTTAAAAATCTCGTAGTATGGGATTTCAAAACTTAAAAGATTTAATAATTTAAATTTAAGGGAATTTAGCTTTTAAATTATATTTTAAATAGTCATGTCCTCATTTTTGGCTCGTCATCATTCTTGCCACGTCATCATTCCTGCCACATCATCATGGTCAACCCTCAACTTTGACCAACCATAACTTTCACATACAAACTTAGATTTGGTCCATTCAAAATGCGTCAAAAAGCTCTTCACAAGATCTTCAATATGGTGATGAGATATGGAGCATGTGGAACACTTAAATTTTTTATGACAAGTATCCACCTGGATCATGGAAATTTTTCTACATAATTTGTTTCAAAATTTCAGGAGCTAGTCGCGTCGAAGATAGAAGTGTAGAAATTGATGAAAAGAATCTAAAGATCAGTTTTCAAAAACCCTAGCAGGGACCCATTCACCACTTTGGGTGAATGAGTCCTTAGTGACCTCAAAACAACACTTTTTAAGCAAGGTACACATTGTTTCAACCTCTTAGAACCTCCCTTATTGGTATTATCATAGTTAGGATTGATTTCTAATTGTTATTTAGGAATTTTTCCCCTCATAAATTGAGTTAAACCCAAGTAAAACCTAGTGTTTTTTCATCTTGTTGATTCATTTTGATAAACCTTATTTTTCTATGTTTCACATACAACCCCCCATAATGTGATAGCCTATTGCAAAGAAGCATTGGAAGCACTCTTGTATAGTAAACATTGAAATCATTAATGAGGCAACCAAAGGAAATATAATTTTGATTCTTTAAAACATATTAGAGTCACTCAAGGACTTAGGTCAGAATCATGAGAAAGCAACAAGAAAATTGATGACATAGAACACTAGAAAACTCACAAAATGACATGATCCTAGAATCTATGAAGCAACAGTTGTTTAAGAAATAATTTAGAACTAAAATGAATTGAAAATATCAAAATTGCACCCTCCCAACTGTCAAAATATCCAAGTAAACTCCAAGACACTAATAGGGGAGACACTAAAATAGAAATCAACTTGAGACTAAAATAGGAAATGTGGATGGATGGAAATGTTGAGCTCCTTAATACCATTCCAACATCACAAGAATCATGAAAATAAGAGATCTTGACAAAAATTTATGAGCTTGGGAACCAAAAAAGAAGATTCAACTTCAAAAATTAATAAATTCCAAAAATAAGAAAAATTATGTAAAGAAACCTACACCAATACAAATTTTTTAAAGCTAGTTTTTTTATGATATCTCATTCGAAATTTTTTGACTCTTGAATTGCAAGTTATCACAAAATGAAATAAGACCTATAAAAGAGAATTCA
Organism: Sequoia sempervirens; assembly: GCA_007258455.2. Classification (NCBI taxonomy): domain Eukaryota; kingdom Viridiplantae; phylum Streptophyta; class Pinopsida; order Cupressales; family Cupressaceae; genus Sequoia; species Sequoia sempervirens. Next base: position 4,378,659 of record VDFB02000363.1, read on the forward strand.
CTATTAAATAAGCACAAAAAATGATCCCTTGGAGGTTAGCTCATGGTCTTCAATATGACAATTGAAAACGGGAAAAATGGGGTTGGTGCTTTCTTTCACTTCTAGGGTTTTGCACCTAAAAGGAGAATGACCATTTTTTCAACCACTTCACTCAAGAACAAACCCTTAAGATTTCAATGCAAAGGAGATTTTTATATGACAAAGGGAAGCTTCTAGGGATTGCATAATGTCTAACGAAGGGTTCACCACCAAGTGTAAACTTGGAAAAGGAAATGTTGGAAAACATAATGTGATATGGAAAAGCTAAATGACGTAGAAAGATGAACATACTATAATGAAAAGCTATGAAACTGAAAGTGTGCACCTGCAGAATTGAATAAAGCATAATGGAGGTCTAGATCACTAGAAATTCTATTGTTGAAATTGATTGGGACTCAAACGCCAGACTGGGTGAATCAGTCTTGTTTTCTGGAAAATCCTCTAGAGCAGGTTTTAGCCAAAAGGGTATCCAGATCTACAAAAATATTATTCTGGCCTATACAGTGGGACTCATTCACCAATAATGGTGTGAATCAGTCCACTTCTAATTCTTTGAAAATTTTGAAGTTGATTCAATGCCTCTTGGTTTCCTCTACTCTTCCTGACTAGTTTCCAAATTTGAAACTACAAAATACCACCTGTAATACTTCTCCAAACTTCTCTAAGGCTTGATGACAAATTTTCTCCAACTTTGCTTCTCAAAAAATCTACAGCGTAGCCACTCAAATCAAACACAAGAAGATGGAAAAATTTTGTGGGGTTATTGAATAGGGGTTTTCCTTGGTAAAACCCCTTGTTGGTAATTAAACCTTGAAATATAATGAAATATGGAAAGAGAATGGTAAATGAACAAAAGATAATGTTGAAACTCACCAAAACCTTGCAATAAGGTGTTGCAAACATGTATGTGATGGCTCCAATGGATGTAGATTTGGACTCTTGCTTGATGTTGATTGATCTTGAATCCAGTGCTTGCTTGAAACACAAAACCTACATCACAATTGTTAACTCTAAAACAACATGATCCAAGCAATCTTTGACATGATGGATGCCACTTGAAGAATGGTCTATACTTCTTGATAAGATACCCTTGAAATGCCTTGAATGCTCAAATACTCTTATGAACTCTTGAGTGCTAGGATCACTTGATTGCTTGTTATGATATCATTAGTAAAATTCTAAACTTGTATTTATACTTAATTATGCAAGAATTCCAGAAATTACAACACTACAAGCCAACTTCAGATCTAGGGGAATAAAATACCACTAGAAATTTTATTTAAATTTGAATTTTAGTCACATAAAACTCATTCACCCATGGTGGAGAATGAGTCCCATTATACATAATGTATGGGACCAAAAATAAAAAGTTCTTAGAAATGTGCGAAACTTACATCGATGCCAAAAAAGACCTAGGTGGGAATCATTCGCCCAAGGTGGTGAATGAGTCCTAGATACTAAATATAGGATACAGAAGCCAAGAACACATATATTAACATTTGTTACTGATTGGTGTTAGGATTACCCTCGAAAAGATGCAATAAATGAGGCTTATGGATGCAAAATAGGGCCAATTAAAGCATAAGAAAGCCAAGTTGTTAATGACAAGCCTAAAGGAATGTGAAAGTGTGTTACAACACTTTAAAAAACTCCAAGTAAGCCAAGATTAAGATTAGTTATGATTAAAATTATGTTTATTATGCTTAACTAATTGATAAAATCCTAGAAAAGTGTGAAAGTGTGTTACAAAAGTTCATAACACTTTTGCAAGGCACCATTATGTTCCATTAGTTCACAAGGGCCCAAGACCTAATGTGAATGTGTTATCCACATTTCAACACTAAATCAAGGCAAAATTAGGCCAAAATCCACAAAGAGGACCCAAATAAGTGTGAAAAATATCAAAGGATCCTTTTTTTGACAATACATTTAGCCCCTAATTTAGTGGGATGATGAACCTACTTCAAACTCACACTAAAGTAGACAAACATGCACCAACTGGGGTTCTAATGAACTAATGCTAGAAAGATGAAACAACAATCAAGAGGGGTGATAAAGCCCCCAAGATCAAGATCCCATGGAAAACCAAACATAAGCACAAAGGAAAACACATGAAAATGATGCAGAGCAATGGGAAGGTTTAAAGGTTTCTCCAAAGCACTAGGTTCAATCTTGTTCATTCATTTGATTCCAAATTCCATTCATAATCAAACGTGTTCCTTTAAGGGATACAAGACACTAGAAGTGGAATCAAGACCCAAAACACTTATTGAAGCCCTAACACACCTTGAACAACATGAATATGACAAGTTTAGGCCAATGCAAAACCCTAAGGACACTAACTCTTCACTTTTTCCATCACTGACTTTCAAGAAGATTTTTTGCTTATACTATTCCCAAGTGACAAAATAGTCACAAGTTCCATATGAAGTGGAAAATCCAAACACCAAGCATAGTTTCAAGTACCCTTTTCAGCCTTCTTCAACATACCAAGAAACCACATAAGGTTTTTTTGAAGAGAATCCCTTTAAATTTGACTATCTCGCTACTACAAGACCTAACTAGGCTAGTTCTTAAGAGGGATTTATTGGTTTTCTCAACTCCTAACCAAAATCCCTTCAAAAAAAACTTAGAAAAGTCAATTATGGCTTGTACATGCTAATTCCCTCAACTAGGATGGGTTCCAATAATCTTTTCTTCAAAAGCGTACTTCTATACATCATTCTTGTTCAAAAACATGTTTTTACTAGCCTACGATATCATAATTCCTACACAAAACCTTATTCATGACTCTTGTAACTTGGAGAGAATAAAAAGCATGTCCACATAGACCTATGCACCAGTTTTTGTGAATGCTCACCTTTGAAATATTGAGAAACTTATTTTTTCTATGCCACTCGTTAACCTAGCTAGGATTTCAAATGGTCAACAAGGAAAATGCAATTTCTCTCTCAAGTCTTAATAAGATGGAATGAAACAAAAATCTTAATAAACTATATTCAACCTTCTATCATCTATACTAGGATTCAGATCTTCAGTTGTCTATACAAGCACGCGCCATTGAGAGGAATAGTAAGGAACACAATAATAATGTAGAAAATGAAATCTTTGTTCCTCCAAAACCTCCTCCAAACCTTCAACAACCAAAAAAATTATGGAACCAGGTATTTTAAAACTTTCCCAACAAGTTCAAATAGTTACAAACTAACTTCTTTTTAATTCCAACCAACTTTAACCCTTCATTTTCCTTTTGTTGCACTTTTTTGCATTTCAAATCATGGCAACTTTTAGAATATTTGCAAAATGACTCAACACACCTAACCACCTATTAATGGACTCAAAAACACCTAAGATGGTCTCATAGAGCTTATTACATGAAAAAAATAAAAAACTCAAACCAAAATAACAATATGGCCTCATGGAGGCATGAACTCAACTAGATGCTCCTACACCATACTCCTGGAGAAAGAGTTCAAGTCCCTCTTGAATTGAGTGTAGTAACAAGGATCCACCTTTGAAATCTCTTGCTTGATGTATCCTATCCTCTGTACTTTGTCTTCTTTGGAATGATTCCATGTCTTTATTTTCACCTTGGGGTTCATGAACACTTGGTAAAGGTGTTTCATCTTGTCAATACAAAATTGTTTCCCATATTTCTTGCTACTTGGTAATTGATCATCTATGCCTTGATGGACTACATACTCTTCCAAAACACCTTGTTCTCCTATCATAGCCTACATCATCTTGAACTTAGGTCTATTCCTCCTTGCAATCTCACCAAGAAATTTGTGTATTCCTTCCTTATTATTTTTCCTTTGTAGTGTAACTGTGATCTCTTCACCACTATTCTTTACCTCTCCCATATGATGCCTTGCCCCTATGGCTATTTCTTTATCAGGTTCACTATCCTCTGATGTGACAAAAATTGAATGATCACTATCCTCCTCTGAAAACAATGAAAAAAACATCCCTTTCATCACCATACCAACAAACCTTTGAATCCAACCTTGGGTCTCCAAATCAATTCATCCTTGACCTACAATAAATCAAATCTTAACACCAACTCAATGTCATTTCCCTCCAAAATCAGATCATTCTTCAGGTTTGATGTCTTCTTACCTTCAAGTTCTGAAATGGTTGCAACCTCCATGTTCTTTTCTTCTTCTACATTGATGAACTCTTCCCTACCAACCATCATCACCTTAACTTGCTTGATTTTTTCATTATTTTCCTCTATCAACAAAGGTTCTATTGTCTCATTTTTGCTTCTCTTCTTCAAAATAATTTACATGATAGGCCATTTGAGCCCCTTCCTTAAGGGTAAATTCCAACTACCTTCTTTTTCTTCTCTCTCAAAAAGTTGCATCTCCATTTCGAACTAAAGGTCCATTATTTCTTTATATTTTTTCATTTGTTCCAAGGCTTGTTTTAATTCTACTCATTCTCAACATCCATTTTCTTGACCTTCTCTTTCTTCTTCTTTATATCCCTTTCCTATCTTGTTCTTTCTTGTGTCTTATTTGTTAAACCCTTACTCTACCAGTATCCAGGAACTATTCTCTCCCACACATCCATTCTTCACTCACACAACTATCTATTGAAAAAAAATTTACTCATAGCAACAGGGTGAATAAATTCTTCACTGATAAACTACAAAGGGCCTATCCTTCTTGAAAGATATGGAACAAAGACAACCTAAAAGGTCCCCTATACTTTAACAGGAAAATAGATTGGCTTCATTTCAATCTCAAGTCTTCGATAATCAAGTCTTGATTGTACGAGGTTCGCTCTCGGGTATAATGTGATATTGTTGTTAATCTCAAGGGGAATATGATTACCTTTGGTTTCATTGAGAATCACAAATGTTAGATACTAAATTTTACATAAAATGCCCAATTCATTTACAAAATATATCATGAAATCAAAAGATTTGAAATAACATTTCATGAACGTCAACAATTTCTTTGCTATCAGTTAAGTAGATTTTAAATTTCCATCCATTCACTTATTTTTTGGAACATTTTCAAGAATTTAAACATCTATTCTAAAATAAAGCATGAAAGTACTGAAAATTAAAATTTTCTCTTAGTTATTCTCAATGCATGCCCCAAAGAATTAACTAAAATAGAGAAAACCACTTTATACTTCACCAAATTGCTTCACAACTACATATAAAATGTGGTGAGCTTTTAAAGAGATGCTTTTTAGTTTGGACACTGAGTAGGTTCTATATGCTCCCTTAAACGATGCAACATACAATCTTGTTCAACTGAACTAACAAAACCAACTACAAAAGATTCATGAGATAGGTAGCTATCCAATTGGATTTGATATTAATCAATGTCTATGTGCATACAAAGTTTTACACCAAAATGATTCAAAACATAGGAAAAAAGAACAAAACTCAAAGTTTTAGCTTTTCCAACATCCATAAATTATGAACTTAACTAAAAAAAGAGATCCTTTGGCCTTTTATAGAACACAAGGCATAGAAAGGATAAGACAGATACATGAGAGGAAATCCAAGGGAACAATAACATCAAGATGCATGGAATGTAGTGACTTAGAGGAGAATTGCAATAAAATTCAACAAAAGTCAACTCCAATTACATATTGAAGCTCTTTGGGTGTTAATCTTTAATCATCAGAGTTCCTTCTTGGAACCAAAAAAATCCACTCAAACAAAATATAGGAACTTCCCACAAAATCAGAGTGATCAAGTGGAATTTTCACCCCTACATGTCAAGTTCTTCCTCGATTTGAAAATTCTAGGAATGAGTCACGCCAAGAATATGTACACTTCTTTGTTGCATGCTTGAACTTTAGTGTCTTGGGATTCAGGTATTTGACACATCTTTGCAACAATTTTTATTGCAACATGAGCTTATAAAGTTCATCATTGAACTTGGCAACATCATCAGATTTGTTTGCAAATACAATTTTCATAACCATCCATACTTGAACTTTGCATCACAATCTGCATTTCCTGCTATCACAAATTCCACACATTAAATCCCTTTTAAAGGAAAAAATTTATAAACATGTCATGTAAATAAAACCATTATTCAAATGTTAGTACATAAATCCATAAATAACATGCTTTCTAGCATATTATAAATCCTTGTATAATTACTCTCTACATGTACCAGATTATCGGACTATTAGAATCATTAGATATCCTTAAGATTTCAAAAAGTTATTTCATTTTGCATTAGTTCCCGATACCCAGTTCATGGTATTCAACTTTACCCATGAACTTTCCGTAGAGTTTTTTTTTACCAGAACTTCCTTTTTACCGGAATATTCATACTAGACCAGAACACTCCATTTAGCATTCACATAAGCTTTTTCCTTTCAAACGTTTCCAGTTCCCAGTATTCGGTACCCGAAAAAACTTGCATTACGAAATACTCTTTAATTAAAATTTTCTCTTAACTTTTTCACTTTCGGTGATCATTTCAACTTGCTAGGTCCTACCATAAGAGTTATTATTTTCCACTTGGGTCCCCGAGTCTTATAGTCTTGGGGCATGTTGTGAGAACACACAACTTGTAACTAATAAAAAAAAATTAAACCAAACTTGAAATGAAATCACCATTCATAAATTATAATTTGTACATATTTTAAAACAATAACTTTCACCTTCACCTAGATTCTTGCATAAAAAGATAAAAATCCACTAGAAATATCCATGTGTGCTCTGATTAATTTCATTTTTTGGAACTTAGTGAAAAGAATCAGTTGATTGACATTGAACTACATAATATGGTTATCATCCAAAGCCAACAAGGGATAGAGCCTTGCTACCAGTCAAACATCCATAGCCCTGACAAGGTTACCTTCGCAATTCCCCCCAAACATAGCTCTACTGCCTAGTGAAATAGTGTAAATACTAGGAGTGGAATCTCTAGATAACCCAAGATCCACAACGATTGTGCTATCGTGGGATGACATGAGTCTCAAACTTCTTCTCACTAAGGTATTAGCAATGGGACACCAAACACTCATGCAAAGGCTACTAAATGTGGGGTGAATAAAAATACAATGTAGGCTAACAAGAATGAATTGCTTATAACTAAAATTTAGGAAAGTAAAACTGAAATGCAACAACAGTAAGTAGAAACTCAGAAACTAAACTATAAATGCCATAAAATGCAGTGAAAAATCTGCAATGGTACTGATTAGCCCAAGGTGGCGAATGAGTCCAAGTACTATTTTTTTTGAAATTTTTTAGAATTTTTGAATTGAATTTTATGAGTTTTATATTTTTTGATGCAAATGTAGAATTTAACTATTTTTCAATGAAATTACGTCCAAAAATAAAGGCTAAATTTGCTTTTCAATAATGTGAATTAACCAATGTAAAACCTTAAATGCAATTTTAATGCAAGCTAAATCTAGGATGTAAATGCACTCCAAATTAGAAATATGATGCTTTATATGTAGGTCCGCCAAAATAAAAAGGGGAAAAATGGGGTTGGTGATTTCTTCCACTTCTAGTGTATTGGACCTAAACGGAGAAAGACGAATTTTTCAACCACTTCACTCAAGAACAAACCCTTGATATTTCAATGTAAAGGAGATTGAAATCTAACAAAGGGAAGGTTCTAGTGATTGAATAGTGTCTAATGAGGGGTTCACCACCAAGTGTAAACTTGGAAAGGAAATGTTGGAAAACAAAATGTGATATGCAAACAAATGCTAAATGACCTAGAAAGATGAACAAACTATAATGAAAAAGTACGAAACTGAAAGTGTGCACCTTGAGAAATGAAGAAGGCAGAATGAAGGTATGGATAACTGGAAATTCTATTGTTGAAGTTGACTGGGACTCATATGCTAGACTAGGTGAATCAGTCCAGTTTTCTAGAAAATGCACTAGAGTAGGTTTCAACTAAAAGGGTATCCATATCTACAAAAAACATGTTCAAGCTTGTATAGTGGAACTCATTCACCAATAGTGGTGAATCAATCCACTTCTTCTTTTCTTGAAATTTTAAAGTGGATTTTGTGCATGTTAGTCTACTCTACTCTTCTTGATTGGTTTATAGATCTGAAACTACAAAATACCACCTGTATGTCTTCTCCAAGCTTCTCCAAAGCTTGATGACAACTTTGACACCTTTTAGGGACTTGAAAAAAATACTCCAACTTTGATTCTTGGAAAATATGCAACCTGTCCTTACAAATCACACACAAGAAGAGGGAAAAATCTTATGGGGTTAGTGAATAGGGGTTTTCCTTGGTCAAACCCCTTGTTGGTAATTAAACGCCGAAATAGAATGAAATATGGAAAGAGAATGATGAATGAAAAAAATATAATGTTGCAACTCACCAAACCCTTGCAATAAGGTGTTGCAAACATGCAAGTGATGGCTCCAATGGATGTAGACTTGAATGCTCTTGTGAATACTCAAATGTGCTTGTGAGCTCTTGAATGCTAGGATCACTTGATTGCTTGTAAGGAGAAAATGAGTGAAAGAACCTTGTATTTAGACTTAATTATGCAAGAATTCCTAAAATTACAACACTACAAGTTGACATCAAATCTAGGAGAATAAAATCCCACCAAAAATTTGATTTAAATTTGAATTTTGGTCACATGGGACTCTTTTGCCCAAGGTGGTGAATGAGTCCTAAAAACTAAATCTAGGCCAGACAAGCCAAGAAAACCTTAATTATGATTGGGTACTGATTGGTGTCAGGAATACCCTAAAAAAGATGCAATAAATGAGGCTTGAGGATAAAAAATAGGGCCATTTAAAGCATAAGAAAGCCAAACTATTAATGACAAGCCTAAAGGAATGTGAAAGTGTGTTACAACACTTTATAACACTACAAATAAGGCAATATTAATATTAATTATGATTAAAATTATGTTTATTATGCTTAGTTAATTAATAAAATCCTAGAGAAGTGTGAAAGTCTATTACAAAACTTCACAACACTTTTGCAAGGAACCATTAAGTTCCATTAGTTGAAAAGTGCCCAAGACCTAATGTGAATGTGTTATCCACATTACAACACTAAATCAAGGCATCATTAAGCCAAAATCCACAAGGAGGACCCAAATGAGTGTGAAAAATGTCAAAGGATCTTCTTTTTCACCACTACAACCATTGGACATAATGTTTAGAAAATTAAAACCCCTCCACATCGTCGCCAATGCAGTGGCAAGAATGTAGTGGACTGGTGGTACATGGGGCATTGGGCCAAGGCCATGCCACATAGGGTATGGCACCCTTGTGGGTCATATGATCGTGGGGCTCGACACCATAAAACCTCAAGCCTGCAATCATAACTATTAGTTGTCAATTATAAATTTAAAATATTTTTTTTAATATTAAAAAATTTATTAAAACCTACAATCTAGTGACCAAATAGATGCATTGCACCAACAAAATAAATGTAGAGTACCAACCCACAAACAACGATTTGATAGTAGATGGTTACATAAAAAGGGTACTAGCTTACATAGGAAAGGGAATATTCTATGGTATTTGAATACACTAGTGATTATATAGTAGCTACATGCTTACAATGTCATATCATATGACTGTATTTCCAAGTACAGATCTATATGACCATACGACCTAAAAAATTTATCATTCCCAAACAAAAATTAAGTCTTGGATTTTGATGATTTTATAGTCAATCCTTAAGTTCTCAAGCCTCTCAAACATAATAGAAAGGTCGGTTTTCACCCAAAGTGCCTCAAAAAATAAGGAATGCCAAGATCTGGCAACTAAAACCATTCCTTCAAGCCCTTCCAAATCTATCAAAATATGATGAAACGAAAGATAAAACTGACGATTTTTTATGCCCTGGATTCAATCGTGAGGTTCTCAAGACCCCGAATCACACCCAACAAATATTTCATGCCAAGATAGGCCCCTTAGATCTCGGAAGAATTTTGTAGCATTGAAGCTTTGATACTCTATAGGAGTTTATGGTGAATTCCTCAACACCCCAAGATCATCTACAAGATAAAATAACTTCCATGAGAGAGATGGTAGAAATATCATGCTATGATTAAGGATGCTAGAAGGCCAAAATGAATATGACAACCAAAATGAATATGGAAATGTACATATGAATGCTTACTTATATAGATAAGGTGAGGAATAGGATTAGACAAGATCATGACAATCATCTTAAACCCATCCCATGAGACAACTTACTCATAACTACCTAGGACTCAAGCATTAAATCAAGGCTAACTAGATAAAATCTATGACAAATAATTCTTAACTAGAAAGATTCCTTCCTAGGACCTGAGTGGACTTAACAATTTAAATAAGACCTATATATATAAAACACCTATTTGCACCAACATAAAACCATAAACAAACCAATGTTTTTGTTATGTAGATGTTCGAGATTTAGCAAACTTTGAAACTGCTCAAATCTAGAAATATGTAAAGAATGATTTGAATCATCTCCTTGATATGTCTTTTCAAACTGTTCCCTTGTCTTACATTATCTTTTCATGTATTTAAAAATAGTTTTAATTTTTATTTTAATTATAATATTATTATTAATTTCTTTTAAAATTAAAAATTATCAAGCCCAATTAAAATAATTTTAATTTAAAAATAGTGACATGAAAAACTAAGTCTATGATGGAATGTAAAATTGAGGAAATATTGTATAAGTGAACACTAAGGTGAAAATAGCCAAATTAGAGTCTCTTAGGAGAAATTTTGGAAACTTAAAAATAAGGGATTTAGAGGATGTAGACACATTTCTGAGTCAATTGAGGAATTATTTTAATCCAATTAGATTAGATGAAGAATGATATACTAATAAAAATATTCTAGAAAATATTCTCAAGAGCATACCTATATAAATTTGATGTTATTATGCTAAAATTGAAAAATCCAAAGATCTAACATAGCTATGTCTGAGGGGGGTTTTCAAAATCCAAAGATATAAAGGTAGTAAAGATACTGAATGAGAAGAGGAAGTCGAGTGGGAAGAGAAAATTCAAGTGGGAAGAAGAGTCGGGTGGGGGTTAAAAATCCTCTATAGAAGGAAACAAGGGAGGTGAAGACTTGGATGAAGATGCTCCTATATTGAATGCTCCTTCATTGGTTCTTGCTATATTTTCTACATTGGGGTTTGGAGTGAAGAGTGTGCAGTTATGCGATGGAGCTGTTCAAGGTAGGACATTTGTAGCCATGGAACCTGTCATTGAACTTTTCATAGAGATGGTTGAATTGGTTTCATAGGTGGGCTCCCCTATTTATCCCTTAGGGGCAAATGGGGTGGCTCTTCTATGGAGGAT